>JARYZH020000649.1:0-99327 GCA_030021035.2 Notholithocarpus densiflorus
GAGGTTGGAGAGCCACGGAGAGCTTCGGCTTGCATGTGCTCCTTGGTAGATGGTTCATGGCCTTTGCATCGTTGTTAATCATGTCTGTCTCAGGTTCAACATACATATTTAGCGTATATTCCAACAACATAAAATCAACCCTAGGCTATGACTAGACATCGCTTAACTTGGTCAGCTTCTTCAAAGACTTGGGTAGCAACGTTGGAGTCCTATCTGGGCTTATCAACGAGATCACACCCCCATGGGTGGTCCTCTTAATTGGGGCAATCATGAACTTGTTTGGCTACCTCATGATATGGCTTAGTGTCACTGGCCGTGTTGCCAAACCCAAGCTATGGCAAATGTGTTTATATATATGCATTGGTGCAAACTCACAAGCATTTGCAAATACTGGAGCTTTAGTCACTTCCGTTATGAACTTCCCCGAAAACCGTGGCAGTGTCATAGGCCTTCTGAAGAGTTTTGCTGGTATAAGTGGTGCTATTCTGACACAACTCTACTATGCTATCTATGTGGATAACTCAAAGGCTCTGATTTTTCTAATTGCTCGGCTTTCGGCAGCTGTTTCCATTGTCTTTCTTCGAACGGTTAGGATTATAAAGACAGCTCGACAATCCAACGAACTCAAAGTTTTCAACAACTTCCTCTATATTTCACTTGGCCTTGCCGGGTTTCTCATGATCTTGATTATCATACAAAACAGTCTCAAGTTTAATAGAATTGAATATGTTGGAAGTGATTGTGTTGTTATTTTACTATTTCTCTTGTAACAGTTTTGAAAGAAGAATCCAAACTTTGGAGGAGAAAGGAGCACCCCATAAATGATCCTGTACAAGTGAAAGTAGTAGCTGAAAATCCACAAATATTGGAGGAACTTGTACTGCCCCTAATTAAAGCACAAGCAAGTGAAAGAAAGCCAGATTCTTTCTTCAGCAACATATTCAAGCCCCCAGATAGAGGTGAAGACGACACAATATTACAAGCATTATTCAACATCGATATGTTAATTTTGTTTGTAGCCTCAACTTGTGATGTTGGTGGGACTTTAACAGCCATTGACGACTGGGGTCAGATTGGTAAGTCACTAGGCTATCCAGATCACAGCATCGAAACCTTTGTATCACTCGTGAGCATTTGAAATTATCTAGGACGAGCTATGTCTGGCTTTGCTTCTGAAATCTTCTTAGTCAAATACAAATTCCCTCGTACCCTAGTGCTTTCATTTGTCCTTCTTGTCTCCTGTGTTGGCCATCTCTTAATCGCCTTTCCAGCCCCATACTCTATTTACTTTGCTTCAGTGATTATTGGGTTCTGCTTTGGTGCACAATTGCCTTTAATATTCGCTATCATATCTGAGATCTTTGTCCTCAAGTACTATTCCACTTTGTACAATTTTGGTGCCGTTTCAAGCCCAGTTGGGTCTTACATTCTCAATGTGATAGTGGCTGGTTGTTTATATGATAAGGAGACTTTGAAGCAACTAGAAGCTTTAGGTCTTACAAGGAAGGCAGGTTAGCAATTAACATGCACAGGCGCTCACTGTTACAGAATGGCTCTTATTATAATCACATTGGTAACGTTGTTTGGGTTCTTTATTTCTATTATTTTGGTTCTTCATTAGGACGAGAAAATTTTACAAAGGTGATATCTACAAGAAGCTCAGAGAGGAAGCAAAGGCAGCAGCTAGTGAAATAGCCTCTAGGGAAGATGACATAGTACCGATGAGAGAAAGAGAAGGTGGAGCCAATTTTATTGACCAACGTGTAAAAAAAATTATTATTTTATTGATTTGTCAGTTTCTCCGTTAGTTTGTGACGGAATGGTGTTTCAAGAACTTAAATGAAGGGCGTTAATTGGTTTAGGGACTAAAAGTGGTAAAAATAAAATGTATGGACTAAAATGAAAAAAAGTCAAAATATAGGGACTAAAAGTGCATTTACGCCTAAGTTCATTTGACCAAAATTTATAAATGTGTACAGTGAAATTGAGTGAACAACATACTTTTGTATTCATCCTCAATTTAATTACACTGAAAGATTACAAATAAAATTTCTTAAACAAATACAATGAAAATTTTATTACAAAAAATAACTATCTTGGAATTTAGCCTTAATAAAAATCCTAATAGATTGCTTAAGGCTTTAACAACTTGTGGCTGGATGGAGTGGTTTTGTTGTGGGTTTGGGTCGTGAGTATGGATTTGGATTTTGGATCGCTTGTGTGATGGCTTTGGTTAAGGAGCTTTCATGGCCTTTGTCTGTTTGTTTGTGTGAGAGACCGCGCCCCCGGCTCCCTTTTTATGATGTTGGGCCAAACCCACGTGAATGGGTGGAGTCGTATTATTGTCTCTCAAAATGGAGATTCGACTGATTATATTTTCCCCTTTAGATTAAGAGTTTTGCAATAGAATCGCCACTTATTTAATTATTGGGATAAATAAGAAAACCAAATTGAAAAATTCCTCATTTTATTAATTTTCAATTGAATTTACATTAATCATAGGAAAATTACATGACTTTGGTCCTAGATACAATCTAAGATAAAGTACATAGCTTTGTTTCTTAGTTACAATCTAGAAATTGAAAATTACAAGGATAAACATTAATCTATCAATTCTTGATCTAAGTTCGGAGGCTATGTTACAAGGTGGAAAGGTGTTAGGCACCCACCTTGCCCAGTGAAACCGGTCTTCTAGACTATGGTGGCCAACGTTCATATCACATCATCCAATATGTTATCAATTAATTTGCATGTTGAATTTAAAGTGTGTGCATGTGATAAACCCTAATTCAATTTATTAAGCATTTCATTTGGATTGAAAAATAAATTCTAGTGAATGTGTGTGGATGGTGATAACCTAGATTCAAGAATTTGAAAGAATTATTAAACAAACATGTTTTTCATATTTTTGATGTGGATTTAAGATTAAAACTAGTGATATACATGAACATGTGATGAACAACCAAGAATATGTGAAGAACACATAAGAACAATTAAGAACATTCAAACATATTCAAGGGAATTTAAATAATTACTATCATGCTTTAATCTTAAATTTTCATCATGACAACATAAACAAACAGTTAGGAAAATGGATTATACCTTCATGCAAGATCTATATGGTAGAGGAGGGGACTCTTGATGGAGGTGTTAAGAGTGGAGGAAAAGAAGAGCTAGGAGAGGGAGAGTGAGTCTCACTCAATACCTTGAGTCTCAGGAAGACCAAGATATGACAAGACTACTCAACTTCACTAGAACTCAAGAGAAGATGAGAGGGGGGCTTTTTGTGTTCTTTGAAATGAAGGAGAGGAATAGTTTATATAGTAGTGGTGGGCGAAATATAAATAGAAAGCCATTTAATGAGGGTTGACAAAGAATCATGAACCTAGACCTCATTTTAGCCTTTGGGGAAATTTGGTGCATTAAATGTGGAGATTGATGAGAGTGAGGAGAAAGCAAAGTTCGGTTTTTCCACAGCTGCTGTAACAGCTTGTAGAGCCAACTTCGAAAGATCATATCTGACTCAATTCTGATCGGAATTGTCTCATTCTTATGCTTAAATTGAAGCCCCAGATGTCTAGTTTCTGGGAATATTAACCTCATTCACAGATTCAAAATATTCTGAGAGATATTGATGAAATAGTGAGCAGAGGTCATTTGTTAGAAAATGGTTTCAACACAATTAACATTAATAGGTTCCAAATTAGCTCCCAATTAACATTAAATGGCTCCAATCACTCTCATTTCAGACTTAACTGGTTCCAAATTTACTCTAATTAAAAGATAATTGCACAAATTACTCATTGAATAATTAATGTTTAATTATCTAGTTAATTAAGTGTGTGCAGCCCTACCATATAATGTAGTCCTAACCAATCAAATTATGACACATCATTGATCTCAAATTGATTATACTTATAACCAATTGAAATCAATTGTTCATAATCACATATAGTCGGACTCAATTTGTGATGGTGCATCTCAGCCATTAAACCTTGATTTGATGATAACTTTCAATCTGGTGGTCCGATTTGGGCTTATGACCAGTCGATTTAATCGTTACAAAATCAAGATCATTTTGGTGAAATGAGATTAAGGATCTAATGACCAGAATCAAGATGCATATTTCTAAGGTGAAATTACCCTTTTATCCTCCAAGTGAGGTTAAATGCGGGTTACAAAATAGGGTGTTAACAGTTAGTATTGGGTTTGGGCGGCCTTTGTCTTTTGTTTTTCCCGTGTTTTGAGAATCCATGTTTTTCCATCTCAGAAGACAAAGAGGCAAAATGCCTTACAGACCAATGGTTTGGGTGGTTCCAATGATAGCTATAATATAGGTGTAAGAGTTAAGAGCATCCACGTTGGTGGTGTAAAATTGCTAAAATGCAATGCTATTTTAGCACCACAATATACAAAAAGTGTGCTACATTGGTGGTGGTATAGATAAAAAATTTAACTCATCAGCTACAGTGCACAGCCATCTAGCTCAAATGGTAAAGCAACATAATATATTTTAGGGTAAATTCCACTTACCTTCCCTGAGGTTTGGGCTAATGCCAATAAAGTCCACAACATTTAAAAAGTGACCATCCTAATCTAATGACAGAACCGCTTGTAATGCCGTTACTTTTTTTTCTTCTTTCTTCTTTGTTCTTTCCTCTTTCTTCCTCTAACCCAGAATCACCTCTCTCTCTCTCTTCCTCTAATCATCTCAGTCTTTAACCTCTGGCTCTCTCGTCTCTCTCATTTCTATTTTTCTCTCTCTTCATCTTTGCGGTGGCGCCATGGTGGTGGGTTTGCGATTTCTCTCCTCTCTTCCTCTTTGCAGTGGCGCTGTGGTGGTGGGTTTTGTAGTGGGTCAGTTTTGGTTTGGATTGGTGATAGAGAATTTGGTTTTTTTTTTTTTTTTTTTTTTTTTTTTTTTTTTTGTGGGTGTGTTGGATTTTTGTGGGTTTTGGTTTGTGTTTTTGGTTCTGGGTTTGTTGTGGGGTGGTTGGTAGAGGACGGTCACAAAGCCACAAAGAAGAGATGTGATGAAGATGTCGTTGTGGGATTGACATGTTTGTCAATTTGTTGATGCCAGTGGTCTATGGTCACTGGTTCTGGGTTTGTGGATCAGTATTGCTGATGGGTTTGTGGGTTTTGTTGGTGGTCAGTGGTCGGTGGTTCTGGGTTTGTGGGTTTTGTTGATGCCGTTGTTTTGTTGGTGGTTGATGGTTTTGTGGGTTTTGCTGGTGGTTGGTGGTTGCAGGGTTTGTGGGTTTTGCTGGTGGTCGGTGGCCGCTGGCTTTGTGGGTTTTGTTGGGTTGGTGGTCAAGCATTTTTTTTCTTCTGTTTGTTTTACTAATTTCTTTTCTTCAATTTTCTTCTTCTCGGAATCAGAGAAAGGGAAGAGAGAAGACTCGAGAGAGGGGTGAGAGAGAGGACATAGTGTATGTAACGGTGTTACCAACCATTTGGGAATAAGGACCAAAATGGTCACTTTTTAAATGTTGTGGACTTTATTGGCAATAGCCCAAACCTTAGGGGAGGTAAGTGGAATTTACCCTATATTTTATGTGGTTATGGTGGTAGTTGTGGTTGTGGTTGTTGTTTATTGTAGTGGATATATTATTTTATGTGTTGAATGATAAAATAAAACCATTGATGTTGGGTGTTTTGTAAAGTGAGGCGGTAAAATAGATAAAATAGCTTTTTGTGGTATCAAAAGCTAAAATTTTTGGCACTATCAATGCTGATGCTCTAACACAACAGTCAGAAAAATTTGTCTAACGCTCGGGTTCGTTTGAATTGAGGATTAGAAAAGTTGGAGGATTTAAAATAAAAAGGAGATAAAAAAGTGGGAGTATAAAAGAGATTTAAGTTTTCTCTCATATGTGTTTAGTTGGGAGGATGAAAAAGTAGAGAGATGGAAAACTCATTTGTTTAGTTTAGAAAAAAAATGAAAAGATGGAAAATAAAGTTAGTATAAATTTATAATTATATCTCTATTAAATAAAATAAAAGGTAACACATTTTCTTATTCACTCCTTTAACTTTGCTTTTATTCATTTCAGTTCTTTAACTTTCAAGTTTATTCAATGAAGGCCTTTCTATAAACTTTTGTTATATGTTGTAGTTAATTTTCCATTTTTTAAATTTTTCTTCAATTTTTTAAATTAAAAAATTCAATTAATAATTGAAAAATATTTTTCCAGATTTGTTTTTCAAAAAAATTAACAAAAGTTGATGGAAAGACTTAAATTGAATAAATCTGAAACTTAAAAGACTGAAATAAATGAAAGTATAGTTAGAAGTCTGAAATAAATTTTGGAGAAATTTAAAGAGTGTGTTTTACATTTTAGCCATTTAAAAAAAAACAAAAGTAAAATAAAAGAATCCAAAACAAATGAGAGCAAAAAGAGAGAGAAAAAAAAATCAAATGAAAAATATAGGAAAAGACAAAATCCAAAGTAAAAGAAAAAGAAAAAGAAAAACCGAAAGAGATGGGTATAATTAAAAAAAAAAAAAAAAAAAAGGCATGCACTTGGGCTTTTTTGGGTCAACCTCTTTCTCCCTACTTTTTCTTTCGGTGAAAACATTTTGGTGGATCTAGGTCCCACCAATATTCTCTCTTTTCTTCTTTCCAACTAATACTCACACCAAAAAAAAAAAAAAAAAAAAAAAAACTACTTTCTTTTCAATTTTTTCTTTTTCTTTTTCACCCCCCTTAAATGTAACTGTAAAATGTAGTTTTCTATTGGTGAGAGAATCCAGTTTTTTGTTTTTTTAGAGTCCTCTTGTTGGGTAATCTTACTACTATTTAAGGAGCTTTCCCAATTTGGGATCCTCAATTTTGATGTCTAAAATACCCTTAAATTTACTAATTTGTAAAGCTTAAATAATAGGGTTATATATGTAAAATTACTAATTTAAAAACTCCTAAATTTTAGCTTTTTTTATTATTAAACAGAATGATACTTCATTCATAAAATAGATAAAGAGTCATGATACAAGGATTCCAAAGTAGGTGGTGGAGAATCTTCCAACCAAATTACATCATCAGAAATGTTTTTTGCATAACGTGCTAAGTTATGAGCAATCGAATTCGCTTTTTGATTCACCCATTCTACCTCTGCCCAGCACTTGGATATCTTCAAAAATGTGTCCCAGCCGAGACAAGTTTGCCTTAGAGAAAGGGCCTATGAGGTCATCACTGTTGAGAACTTGAAGGTTTTCTCTGGTATTCCTTCCAACGAGGTTGTGGGTCGTCATGTCCACAAACTCGTTCAGGTAATGTACTTGTACAACATCAACCCTTTCTTTCTCTAAATTTTTTATCGTCCTGAAGGTTTCAACTTTCTTTTCAGGTGCTGGGGGAGAGTCTTCATATCACCTCTAAGTATCTTACTCAAGAAGCAAAGGTCATGTCTTTGATGTCCAGGATGGAGGCTCTAGAGGCGAAGAACTCCAAACTGAAGAAAGACCTGATCGTCGCCATGGACGAGGCCAACACCATCAAGGAAAAGGCCAAGACCTTGGGTGACGACCTCAGAGCTGAGCGGCAGCTGACTCTATAAAAGGACGAGCAACTTCTGGCCGCTAAGGAGAAAATCAATACCATTGCTGCCAAGGTCGTTGAGGCTTTCCAGCAAACTGAGGAGTACAACACAGTGCTCTTCAGTTGGTATTACGTAGGTTTTGAACTCCTAAGGCAATACTTCGTCAAGCACTCCACCGGAATGGATCTAGAGAATTTGGATCTGGAAGAGGTGGACAAAGAAATGGCAGCTGGCGAAGCCTCCCAGTCCACGGCTCCTGGTGATGCTTCTGAGAGTGCTCTTCCGCCTTCTGTTGGTGACGACGTTGCTACCGATGCTTGAACCTGTTATTTGTAGTTTTTTTTTTTTTTTTGGGTGCCCAGTGTATTTTGGGCTTTTTGATTCTATTTTTGGAACAATGTTTTCATTCTAATTTAAGAAAAATATTTAGTGTTTATAGGCTTCTAATTATAATACTGGGATGATGCTGATTGCCCGTTGTTTTCGGGCCTCTAATTATGTAAGAAATTTTATACTTACTTGTTTACATTCCTGCCTTGATATTTTGTGATTGTATACAATTCCTATCTGCCTCGTTTCTTGCATCATTGTTACTTAGTTGAAATTTTTCGTGGAGACTCATACTTATTGAAGGAGTCTTGTCCCGTCATTAACTTACATCCGTCTAGGCAGAATCTCATCACTTAGCCAATTTTTTTGACTTACACCCATTTAAGCGATTTTGTCATTTTTAGCTTCGTTAGTAACTTACATCCGTCTAGGCGGAATCTTGTTACTTAGCTAATTTTTGTGACTTACACCTATTTAAGGGATCTTGTCATTTTTAGCTTCGTCAGTAACTTACATCCATCTAGGCGGAATCTTGAAATTTAGCCAATTTTTGTGACTTACACCCATTTAAGGGATTTTGTCATTTTTAGTTTCGTCAGTAACTTACACCCGTCTAGGTGGAATCTTGTTACTTAGCCAATTTTTGGCTTTTAAGCTGCTATGTTTGCTTGCATTAGACCATTGGCTGAATAGTTCTTTTATTGCTTTAAAAAATGAATACAATTATTTGTTACATCTTATTGGTGGTACTTCTTCAAGTGCTCAATGTTCCATGGTTGTGGCAGTCTCTGCCCATCTAAGGTCTCTAGGTGATAACTGCCTTGTTTGGAGTAATGGATGATCCGGTAGGGTCCCTCCCAGGTTGGGCCGAGTTTCTTTTGGGCCGGGTCTTTGGTTGCCGGGGTGACTTTGCACAGGACAAAGTCCCCTATGTCAAGTCGTCTGAGCTTCACATTCTTGTTGTAGTACTCAGCCATCTTCTGTTGGTACTTCGTCATTCTGTGAGAAGCTCCGTCTCTGACCTCGTCCAAGCAATCCAGGTTGACCTTTAGATGATCGCCGTTGCTTTCTTCGTGGAACGTCTCTCGTTTGATGCTGGTGATCCTCACCTCGACCAGGATTACTGCCTCGGTGCCATAAGTGAGTCTGAAGGAGGTTTCTCCAGTTGGGGTTTTTGCCGTGGTCCTGTAAGCCTACAAGACGTTAGGCACTTCCTTTAGCCATGCTCCCTAAGCGTCGTCCAACCTGGCTTTGATGATCTTGAGTAGTGTTCGATTAGTCACCTTCGTCTGTCTGTTCGCTTGTGGGTGTCTAGGGGATGAGAACTGGTTCTTGATCCCTAGACCTGAGCAAAAGTCCCTGAAGCCTTGACTGTCGAATTGCCGCTCGTTATCTGATATGATCGTCTGTGGTATCCCGAACCTACAAATTATGTTCTTCCATACGAAACTCTGGATTTTAGTTTCGGTGATGGTTGATAATGCCTCTGCTTCAACCCATTTTATGAAGTAGTCAACAGCGACTAGTAGGAATTTTACCTGTCCCTTATCTCGTGGCAATGGGCCGACGATGTCAATTCCCCATTATGCAAATGGCCATGGGGAAGTTATTGTCGTCAGTCTCTTTGCTAGGAGGCGTTGGACGTTCCCAAACCTCTGGCACTTGTCGCATTTCTTGACGAGCTCCCTCGCGTCTACATGCAAAGTAGGCCAAAAGTAACCTGTTCTGATAACTTTGCTTACCAAGGATCTAGGGCCCGCATGGTCTCCGCAAGCCCCTTCATGGATCTCTTCTAGAATATATTTGGCTTCCTCTTCGTTGACGCACTTCAAGTAGGGCATGGAGAAGCCTCTCTTGTACAGGGTGTCGTTCAGGATCGTGAACTTGGTTGCTCTCTTCTTGACATTCCTGGCCTCTTCGGCGTCTTGTGGGAGGTGTCCGTCTTGGAGGAAAGATATGATCGGGGTCATCCAGCTGCTTGTGCTCTAGATTACAAAGGTAGAGACTTCTTCAATGCTGGGGTATTTCTAGACTTCCATTTCTAGGCCCATGCTCATTGGTCTTTCTTCCGACGATGCTTGCTACGCGATTTCGTCTGCTACCATGTTCTGGCTTCTAGGGATTTGCACGAATTCCACCTCATCAAATTCCTGTATTAAGCGCTTCGTCAACTTGAGATACTTTTGCATTCTCTCCTTCTTTGCTTCATATTCCTCTTTTATCTACCCTATTACTAGCTTAGAATCACTCTGGAGGAGCAGGTTTTGGCTCTTAGTGCTTTCCCGACCCTTAGCCCCTTCAATATTCCTTCATACTCGGCTTCATTATTGGTGGTCGGGAATTTTAGCTGAACCCCGTATTTAAGCATTTCTCCGTCTGGGGTGATGATGTCGACCCCTACTCCTCCCCTCTTTTGGGCTGACGAACCATCAGTTTGTATCGTCCATATTTCTGTTTCGTTAGGCAGGCTATCCTCGTCCAGGATGGTGAACTTGGTGATGAAGTCCGCCAATGCCTGCGCTTTAATAGCTGTCCTGGGGTGGTACTCAATGTCGAACTGACTAAGCTCGATCGCCCACTGGACCATTCTCCCTGCTGCCTCAGGTTTGTTCATGGACTTCTTAATGGGTTGGTCCGTCATTACTAAGGTGGGGTTTGCCTGAAAATAAGGTCGCAACTTGCGCAAAGTTACTATTAATGCGAATGCGATCTTCTCAATCCTTGGGTACTTGGCTTTTGCCCCTTGAAAAGTTTGGTTGACGTAGTAAACTGGGAGCTGTTTCATATCCTCTTCTCGAATCAAGGCTGCGCTCACGACTGTGGCTGATACTGCCAGATACAAATACAGGTTTTCCCTCTCCTTGGATGGACTTAAGAGGGGTGGATTACTTAGGTAGTGCTTGAGTTCTTGAAAAGCTACCTTGCATTCGTCAGTCCAAGTAAAAGCTTGCTTCAATGTCTTGAAGAAGGGTAGACATTTGTCCGTCGCTTTAGAGACGAACTTGTTGAGTGTCGCTATCTTTCCTGTGAGCTTTTGGACTTCCTTGACGATCTTGGGTGACGTCATGTCAAGTATGGCTCGCACCTTCTCTGGGTTTGCCTCTATCCCTCTTTAGGACACCATGAATCCCAAGAACTTCACTAAGGCCACTCCGAAGACGCACTTACTGGGGTTTAACTTCATCTGGTATTGCCTGAGTGTGGTGAACGTCTCTCTGAGATCGTCCAGATAAGCAAGCTCTTCTTTACTCTTGACGAGCATGTCATCCACATATACCTCCATGTTTCTCCCGATCTGCTCGCTGAACATTTTATTTACTAACCTCTAGTAGGTTGCTCCTGTATTCTTTAGTCCGAAGGGCATTACCTTATAGCAATAGAGCCCTTGGCTCGTGATGAAAGCAGTTTTCTCCTGGTCTTCTTCAGCCATCTTTATCTGATTGTACCCCGAGAATGCATCCATGAATGTCAGTAGTTTATGTCCTGCTGTAGAATCCACTAACTGGTCTATCCTTGGCAGAGGGAAACTATCCTTTGGACAAGCTTTGTTTAGGTTCGTGAAGTCCACGCATATTCTCCATTTTCCATTCGCTTTCTTTACTAGGACGACATTCGCGAGCCAATCTGGGTAGTAGACCTCTCGAATAAAGCCTGCTGATAACAGCTTGTTGACTTCGTCTGTAATTGCTTGATTCCGTTCTAGGGCGAAGACCTGTCGTCTTTGTTGGACGGGCTTCTTCTCAAGGTCCACGTTCAGCCTATGTTGGATGACCTTCGAGGATATACCTGGCATGTCCTCGTGACTCTATACGAAGACGTCCAAGTTCTCTTTGAGGAACTGGACGAGTCTCGCCCTCATCTCTGGACTCAATGTCGTCCCTATTCTGGTCGTTCTTGCTGTTTCTCCTTCGACCAACTCCACTGTCTCCAGGGCTTCCATTTTATCTTCTTCCTTCTCCTCGATCATCCACGTATGGTTTTCTTTTGCAGCCAACACGGCCTGGTAGCATTCCCTAGCTAGTACTTAATCTCCTTTTACCTCGCCTACACCGTTTTCTGTTGGAAATTTTACCTTCAAGCAATAGGTGGACGTAGCTGCTTTTCAACGGTTGAGTGTGGGCCTCCCAATGATCACGTTGTAAGATGAGGGACAGTCTACTACCAAGAAGTCCAATGGAGAGTCAGTTGCCTCGAGTAAGCCCCCATTGTAACCACCAGTGTTACTATACCTTTAGGATACACTCTGTCTCCACTGAAACTGACGGGGGGGGGGGGGAGTCAAATGGGTGCAGCCTGCCTAGATCTAGCTTCAATTGTTGAAAAGCAGAGAGGTAGATGATGTCCGCGGAGCTGCCATTATCTACGAGGATTCTCCTGGTGTTAAATCCTTCTATTGTGAGCATTATGACCAAGGGGTCATCATGAGGTTGCTTCACTTCCCTAGCATCTTCTTCCGAGAAAAACATGTCCCTGTCCGTTCGTCTCTGCTTCAAGGGGGGTATTCTGTGGACGCTGTTTATCTGCCTCTAGCATGCTTTCCTGAGGGATCTGAACGACCCACCTGTGGATGGCCCACCTATGATTGTTTTTATCTCCCTAACCACGCTTGGCGAACGTTGGAACGTCTGATCCTCGTCTCTGGGCAAGGCTTCGCGCTGGTTTTTATTGCCGTCTCTGAACCTACTGGGTTCCCCCTTCTTCACGAACCTTGCAGTTTCCCTTTTCGTATGATTTCCTTTATTTGCTCCTTTAGGTCCCTAAAATCCTCGGTGTAGTGGCCGTGATCCTTGTGGAAACGACAATACTTCTTCTTGTCACGCATACTGGGTGACGAATGTAATGGCCTTGGCCATTTGAGGTAGTGCTTATCCTTAATCTGCGCCAAAATTTTAACAACAAGCATAACTAAAGGAGTGAATTTTACCGTCCGAGGAGTTTTGTCGTCTTTCCTTTTACTCCCGTCATTAGTCTGACGATCCGAGCGCTCCCTTTTTCATCCTTTACGGTCGTCTTCTTTCCTTCCCTTCTCGCTAGTTTTTTCTTCGTCTTTTATTGCGGCTAAGGCATCCTTAGCGTTCATGTACTTCTGTGCCTTCAAAAGCATTTTTGCCATCATTTTTGGAGGATTTTTTGCGAGTGAGACCATGAACTCTCTGGACTTTAATCTGGCTTTAAAGGTTGTTAGTTGCACCTTGTCATCAGCTTCGTTTATCTCTAAAGTTTCCTGAGTGAAACGCTTTACGTACGACCTCAGGGTCTCCTTCTCTCCCTGTCTGATGGTGAGTAAGTGGTCTACTGGCCTCCTCGGGCGTTGTCTTCCAACGAAGTGACATAGGAAAGAACTACTCAACTGCTCGAAGCTGTCGATGGACGATGTTGGTAACTTCGTGAACCATTCCCTCGCAGCTCCTTTGAGAGTGGTTGGGAAAGAGCGACACAATATTTCGTCGGGGGGTTGTTGGAGACCTAGTGTCGTCTTAAAAGTGTTGAGGTGGTTTAGGGGGTCTTTAAGTCCGTCAAACGGTTCAATCTAGAACTGTCGTTGTAAAGGGTGAATCTGTCGTCCTGACCATTCTATCCAGGTTCCGATCAGTTTTCCCTTTGATGGCGTTCCTTAACTCGTCCATCTCCTTTTTCATTTCCCGAAGAAGATCTGTGCTCAGTTCATCTGGAGTGTCTGGCCTTCGACGGTCACTCCTTCTTTGACTATCTCCTTTGTCTTCTTGATTGATCCTGGACCGGTTCTCCTCTTGTTGAAGTCGCAACTTCATCTCCTGGTTTTGCCTGGTGAGCTCTTCCACGCTAGCCGTAAGTGCCTGGATTTGCAGGGCTAATGCTGCAGAATCTTGGTTGAACTCTATCTGAATTTATAAATTGTTTGGAACTACGCTCTCGAACCTAGGTGCGAAAATGTTGTTCCCCACAGACAGTGCCAAACTGATGATGTGCAAATCGTCAGTCTTGTAGGTTTGTCCAGACGGAGCTGAATCTGCGCCACCAGCTCTACAAATGTAGAACAATGGCTCCCTTAAGGTGGTCACCGGTGTGGTGCCTGCCACCACGTCTCCGATGCCAAAATTAGTGTATATAGAAGTTTTTAGAGAATAATAAGAATGTTCTGAGTATAATAGTATTTTTGAGTGAATCTATGTACCTTCTTTGTCTCTGATCAATGTATATATACAGCTTCATGGTTTCTATCCGTTGGGGCCTTAATTGTGGCTTTAGTGCCCTTTTTGTAACGTCTCAGGGCTCATGAATATGAGTTTTAATGAGGTTCCAACGGTCGGCTAACTGATTGGTAACTGTCCGAGGCATTGAATGCTCTTATTAATGATTCGCCTACATTCGCCCGTGTTGTTCCAAGGTGGACGAGTATATTTGATGAGGTCGTCCAATGAGGAAAGTCTTGCCAGTCCCATTAGTCTCTAATATAGCAGCCCAAATCACATAGGTGTTACTGATGTAATCTAAACTTGAGAAGCTGTATTTTCTTGCTAAAAAATAGGATGAGAAAAATTTACTAAAGTTTTATTACTTATATATCATTCAAGTTAGATAATATTTTAACCAATTAATCATATATGCATTTCTCTTATAGGAGATGCAAATGCAATATTTTTTAAAGAAAGTATAGTTAAGCAGTACCAAAAATTGTGAAAGCCTAAAGAAGTAATGAGATTTAACAGAGCAAACAACAATTAATATGTATGTTGAAAAACTTTGCTAATGATTTTTTATCGTGAGAAACACTATTTTTAAAGATGACTAGCTTCTGAGCACGTGCGTGAGACTCTTCTATTTTTTGGGTAGAGGTTAATAATTTACGTAAATTATAATTTGAGATTAATATATTTTTTAATCACAAAAATACCTAGGAGTGTGATGAAAAAATTATTTCACTTGCAAACGCAAAATACTCATCACACTCCAAAGTTTTTTTTTTTTTTTTGATTAGAAAATATATTAATCTCAAATTATAATTTACGCAAATTATTAACCTTTACCCAAGAAATAGAAGGGCCAGTAAGCTCGTAGTCAGAGGCTAGTTGATTATAAAGAAACCATACCGACACTGTTATAGGTTCAACACCATTCGTCTCTATAGCCGTCTCTCCCTTCTATAAGCGAAGTCACTCCTAAATCCTAGTACAAGTCAGACAAGCCTCCTTTTATAATCACAGATTCACAGTTGCTGACTTGAGTCTTTTCTTTACAAGACCAAAACTGAAGTGGCCCAAATACAAACTTCTTGTTTGTGTTTCGGTGAAGTAATTGGAAGGCCCACAACAAATGTTCAATTAATGCTATGTTTTGAAGTTTGGAGGGAGAGGGAGTAGAGGGGAAGGGAGTAATGGGGAGAAGAGTAGAAGGGAATGGTTACCCTTCACCTTATTTGAATGTTTTTAAAATTAAGTAAAAAGAAGGGGAATAATTTGCATTTTCATAGTTTGTAATTTTGTTAATATGGTAAAAGTAAATTTGGTAATTCACTTGGTCAAGCATTTCTATGCTCTACTCTCTCTCCAAATCTCTTCAATTTAAGAGAATTAAAAATGTGGGGTTAGAAGTAGTTAAAACCCCTCAAATCTCTTCTCATTTTCCCTGGAAAATTATTAGGTACTCCCGGAGTACTATAAATGCGTAATCCCCACTCTCACATGAATGGTGGGTCCCACCATGAATTTAATTAGTAGGACCCACCATTCATGTGAGAGGAAGGAGTACGCATTTATGGTACTCCGAGAGTACACAATAATTTCCCCCTTTCCCTTAGAAAACATCAAAACAAGGTGGTTTAACTTACTCTCCTTCCCTTTACTCTACTTTCCTCAACTCCCCATCCATCCAAACAAGTTATAAGAGTTTTAAGACCACAAACCACTTGTACAACTCTTATGAATCCCATGAAATTTATTTCAATTCTTTTTTCTTTTTGGTTCTTTTTTTTTTGTTCTTTTCTTTTTCTTTGCTTCATTGAATCTCTTCAAGGTTTGGCATGACTTTGGGCCCATCTTGTAACATTGAACTTCCACGTGAATCGGTTCTTCAATGGGTTTTCTATTTTCACTCTTCCACAAATTCCTATTAGTATTTAAAGCCTTTATCACCGATTAAACAAAGATTATTTATAATCAATCACAAAATAGCATAAAAATAAGGCTAAATATGCAAATATGAGAGTATTTCATGCACTTCATATCGAAAAACCGATCCAATGATGAGTCAATGGGTCCGTTTGGATAGAACTTATTTTGCTGAAACTGAAAACTGAAAACTGAAAACACTGTAGCAAAATAATTTTTAAATGTGTGAATAGTGCCGTGGGACCCATTTTTAATGAAAAAGTTGCTGAAAAGTGAAATTTGTGGGTCCGTGAACAGTGCACAGATGCACTGTTCACGGAAGACTTAGTCAAAAGTTGCGGCTACTGTTCATGAACAGTGCATGAACAGTAGCCGCTTGTGGGAGAAAACGCGTGGAAAAAAAAAAAAAAAAAAAAAAAAAGGAAAAACGCGGACGTAGACGCAATAAGCTGGATCCAAACCGGCACAATGACTTGTGTTTTTAGGAAACTAACGACTTGGGCCTCTCATATAGGTCCTTGTAAATATTGAAGCAAGTTTACTAATGGGTCCAATTTGAACAAAGCCGAGCCTGGCCCAGCCCATGAAAAAGAAGCCTTCTTCCCCAACAAGAAAACTTTAGACCTTTATTGTACTTCTTCGTTTTCAATCAGAGTAAAGCTCTCACTCTCTCTCTCACACGCAAACACACCAGTCAATCAAACCGGTAAATCTCTCTCTCTCTCTCTCTGATTTCTCTGATTCAATTTGATTCTTCTTAATTCTGCATTCACATGGGCTTTTACTAACTCTTTTGAGCTTCTCTGGCTCAATTACCTTATCCTTCATCCTTGGGGCTCATGGGCTTCCCATCAGCCCCTTACTTTCTTACTTCATTATTTCGGACTTGCTGTGACCCATTCTTACTTTTCTACATCACATAATGCCCATGAGTTTACTACTTCTCTTTCCGGGCTCCTTTAGGCCCATTTGCTTTCCTCAAGGCCCATTTATTTGCTTGTGAGCTCATTTGCCCCATTTATTTCTTCTTGGGCATCCTTGGTCCATTTGCTTTCCTTGGGCATCCTTGGCCCATTTTCTAATTCTGCATTCACATGGGCTTTTACTAATTCTTTTGAGCTTCTCTGGCTCAATTACCTTATCCTTCATCCTTAGGGCTCATGAGCTTCCCATCAGCCCTTTACTTTCTTACTTCATTACTTCGGACTTGCTATGACCCATTCTTACTTTTCTATATCACATAATGCCCATGAGTTTACTACTTCTCTTTTCGGGCTCCTTTAGGCCCATTTGCTTTCCTCAAGGCCCATTTATTTACTTTATGGGCCTATAATCTATTATTCCTGCCATTCGGGTTTAATGGTTTTTCTGTCAATCCACTAACTCTTCTCTACCCATATTGTTGGGCTTCTTCCTGCTACTAAACTTCCAAAATGAGCATCAACACTTGTAAAAGAACCGCAACACTTAGAAAGTGTTATTATATCAAATTTGTGGGTGAGGTACAAATTATAAAAGAAAGAAAGGAAAAAAAAAGAAAAAAAATAATCACTAAATGAAAATAAGCTTGGGTTTTTGTAAGGCCCACAAACAGTTGAGCAAAATGCCACTTTTAAATGCACTTTAGCCGATTCTAGGCTCTAGCAAAGAGAGCTTTCTTTCCCATGCAAATCAAATCACTCAAAAGTAACCACCCTTACAACATACTCAACATTTCATTTCAACCATGGTTGTCAAAATCGCGATCTGGATCGTAGGATCGTAGGATCGCACCATTTTACGATCTCACCTCACCAAAATGTTTAGAATCGTAATAGGATCGTAAAAATGGTAGGATCATATGTAGGATCGTACAGGATCGTGTAGGATCGTATAGGATCATGTAGGATCGTATAGGATCGTAGGATCGTATGGGATCCTACCGATCCTACCAAAACATGTGTTTTTTTTTTTTTTTTTTCCTTTTTCTTTGATGGGATTAGTTTGGGCTTAAGATAATCCAACTAAACTCACAAGCCAAACTAGTTATCAACAGCCCAATAACAAATTGAAGTCCCAAATTTACATATTTGTCAAAAGAAAATCTCAAAAAAAAAAAAACTCACAGTACTTAAGTTTAAAGTTCAAACAAAAAAAGAAACTTAAAGATTTAGAAACATCAATCCCAAAGTTGTGCCTCCTCTTAAGAACCCCAAAACCCATCATCTCTCAGCACTCTCAATAACGTTGCCTTTTGGATTTCATATTTATAATTAGCTAGTTTACCTTAGAATGAGAATTCTATTTTGGATTTCATATTGTAATAAGCTAATTTTCATTTGCTAACTAGCCTAACTTATTTTGGATTTGGAACTTAGAAACTGGAAAATATTTTCAATATGTGTCGATAATATCTTGGTACTTAGTTGCTAATTAAATATGTACTAAACTTTTTAGATACATTGTGTCAAAACTTAAATATATTTGTTTCGTTAGTATAAACATAACAATATAGGGCATGCAAATTACATTATATGATGCAAATCTTTGTTTTCTAATGGATGAATTCATATTTTACGTGATTACTCAACATATAAAGTCATTATTAATGTGTTTTTTGCTTAAAATTTGAAAATAGGTAGAATTTTACGATTTACGATCCGATTCTACGATTTACGATCCTACCTACTTCCTGCGATCCTATGTAGGATCCCGATTTTGACAAACTTGATTTCAACCATCATCTTCTCTAACCCTATTTCCATCATCATCAACAAAGATCCATCATAGAAAAGAAATCAACTCTGAAAGCAAAAACCATTAAAAACCACAGAAAAATACCTTTTGAAAATCCCAGAAAAACAACTCCAAAAAACTCACCATAAAACCCCAACCGTACCGAATCCTCTTGTAAAACCCAACCCAAAATTTCCCTCACAGAAAAATTTGCCATAATAATAATAGGATAATATTTGTGCTAAATATGATGGTTCTTCTACCTAATGAATTTCTTAGTCTCTTTCAGCGTGATAAAGTTTCTAAATCCAATGGATATTTTTGATATTTAAAAAATTTTACCTTTAAAAAATTGTAATTTTTTTTTTTTTTGAGAAACCAGTCGGTGCTTTATATTAGATGGACAAAAAACTTCTGTCAATTATTACAAGATTTTTTGCATTACAATGGATGTCTTCAATCCAAAACTGAGGATCAGACGAGAACTTAGCTAAGTGGGCAAGCTTGTCAGCTACAGCATTACCACTACGTTTTGTATGGGAAAAAGAAGCAGCTCGCATATTCGAAGCCAGAGCGCGAACCTCATCAGTTATGTGACCAAAAGAAGCCCAGCTTGACTCGGCAGTAGTAAGGTGCTTGAACACCACCTCGTAATCACCCTCAAACACTACTTCTTGCAGTCCGAGCTCGCTAGCCAGTGTGACTGCTCTTCTCCACGCCATTGCTTCCACATCATTTACTGATGGAGGCAGAGGGACCTGTTCAGCTAGAGCTGCCATAACCATGCCTTCATGGTTTCGGATAACCACTCCCAGGCCGGCACGGTTTATGTCATGGAACAAAGCACCATCACAGTTTGCTTTGAATTGCTGAGGCAGTGGTGGAAGCCAATGAGTCGGGTGTGATTCAGTAGGAATGTGCAGTGGAAGATCGATGGCCGCCTGGTATTCTTGGAGTCGCTCCAAAGCATCCCGATGAATCTGAGTTATTGGCAACGTTGGGCTGCCCACTCTCAAGGCATTGCGGTTAAACCAAATGCTCCACGCAATGAAAGCCACTTTTTCAGCAAGGTTGTGGCTGTTTAGCTGCATTACTCCCCCGAACAGGTCCCTGAAATTTACAAATCTTTCAGACAAGAAACTTCTACACGGCTCCACTTCCCACCATAATTCCTTTAGCATTTGGCAATCCCATAGTGCATGCACTGTGTCTTCAATCTCACTGCCACACCGCTCACATATTGCATTTGGAATTGGGATTCGCTTGCTTAAATTCAGTTTGGTAGGAAGGGAATCGTTGCAAGCCCTCCAAATGAAGTGCTGAATCTTGCTGGGGACATTCAGTGACCATACCTTCTGCCAGAAATTTTGTTGAGCATTCCTGTTTGAAGGACCCGTTGCAGCTGACTTTGCCGTGTCATTGAGGAGCTGATATGCAGATTTAGTTGAGTAAATACCATTTTTTGTGGTAGCCCAAATCAGTTTATCTTCAGTACAGAGGTGGCTTAAAGGCAGACTAAGGATGGTAGTTGCTTCATGAGGGAGGAACTCATCTCGAACCCGATCTTCCAGCCAACATGAATTGTCTTCATCAATGAGAGCACAAACCCGAGTGTTGCTTGGAAAGTTTTTTTGTGGAGATATGATGCGGCTTGAATGTTGATTTGGGAGCCATTCATCCTTCCGAATGATAACCTTCCTTCCATTGCCAATTCTCCACCTAGCACCCAAACTCACAACCCGCCTAGCTTTCATGATACTTTGCCAAGCATAGGACCCATTTAACTTCACTTCCTCATACATGATTGAGCAGTTGGGGAAGAATCTTGGCTTAAACACTTTGTAAAAGAGTGAATCAGTATTGTGTAGGAGCATACCTGTTTTCCCAGTAATGCTAGATTAAAATTCTCCACATCTTTGAATCCCAAACCTCCTTGGTATTTTGGAAGGCAAAGTTTGTCCCATCCAAGCCAATGAATTTTCCTTGTTTCCCCCTTGTACCCTCACCAGAATTTGCGGATTAGAGACTCGATATCCTTGCACAAAGACTTGGGCAGCAAAAAGCAACCCATGGTGTAGGTTGGCATGGCTTGGAGAATTGCCTTTATCAAAACCTCCCTACCCCCTTGTGATAGCAATTTTTCCTTCCATCCTTGAATCTTGTGCCAAATTCGTTCTCTTAAGTAACTGAAGCTCCCTCTTCCAACAAAAGTTGGTAAGCCAAGGTATGACTCGATATGATGGGTGGCCGATACTCCTATCTTGACTTTGATGTGCTCTTGCATGGCTTGATCTGTGTTGGTGCTAAAAAACAGTTGGGTTTTTTCTCTATTTATTTGTTGGCCCGATGCTCTCTCATATTGATGTAGTATCTCCAGAATTGTGTTGCTATCTTGCTGGTTGGCTCTACAAAATAGCAAGCTATTATCGGCAAAAAAGAGATGAGACACCTTTGGGCCTTCCCTACAAAGAGACACACCCCAAAGTGAACCGAAACATTCAGCTTGTTGTATAAGAGAGTGTAAACCTTTTGCACATAAGAGAAACAAATAAGGGGAGAGGGGGTCCCCTTGGTGGAGTCCTCTATTAGGGGTAAAGTGACCATGGGGTTCACCATTAATCAATACCAAGAAAGAAACTGAATGCTTACATGAGCTTATGAGAGAAATCCACCTGCTATCAAAACCCAGTTTCTCCATAAGTTTTTCTAAAAAGATCCATTCTACTCGGTCATATGCTTTGCTCATATCAAGTTTAAGAGCCATAAAACCCGATTTTCCTTTCTGCTTATTTTTTATGTGATGAAGTGTTTCAAAGGCAACAAGGATATTATCTGATATCAATCTATTGGACATGAAGGCACTTTGTGATTCAGAAACCAGTTTGGGTAAGAGTTTTTTTAGGCGGTTGGCAATGGTCTTGGAGATGATTTTGTATAGGACATTACAAAAGCTTATTGGTCTAAAATCTTTGCTTGTTCCGATGATTTGGTCTTTGGAATGAGGGCTATGTAAGTGTGGTTTAAGTCTTTTGGCATTATACCCGAATTAAGGACAGAAAGGGCAGCAGCAATTACATCTTGGCCTATAAAATTCCAACAAGATTTATAAAAAATAGGAGACATGCCATCGGTTCCAGGTGCTGACAATGGTTTCATTTGTTTCAAGGCTTGCTCGACCTTCAAAGCCGTGAAATCTCGGATCAAGTCTGCATTCATACCAGGGGTTATCTTTGGCTCAATACCTTGGAGAATCGGCTCAAAATCTGATGGGGATGTTGAAGTGAAAATATTTATGAAATAATTCACCATGGTATCTCCAATCATTTTTTCATCCTCTATAATCGAATTATCTTCCAAGACCAACTTTGAAATAAAATTTCTTTTATTTCGTTGAGTTGCTCTGCTGTGGAAATAGGTAGTATTCATGTCACCACTTTTCAACCACTCAACCCGTGCCCTTTGGTGCCACATAACATCTTCCTTAACCATGAGATCGTACACTTCCCCTTTTAGAATCCGAACCCGTTCATGGCTGCCCCCTCTCATTGACAGAGCTTCTGCTTGAACCAACTGCTTCTTTTTTTTTTCCAGCAATTGTCTTATATTGCCGAAAGACAATCTACTCCAATGCTGAAGACTTGTACGACATGCCTCAATTTTGGACATTACCTTTTCCATATGCTCTCCTGGACTATGTTTCTACCATGCATGTTTAATTACCCCTTCACACCCTTCATCCTTTAACTAGGCAGCTTCAAAACGAAATGGTGTATTCCGCCTGTAGAAACGCTTGTTCTCTTCATCTGAACTCAGCCATAAGGGGCAATGATCTGATAAGGAACTAGCTATGTGATGTACTCTAACCGTAGGGAATAATTGGGACCACGATGGTGTAGCTACCCCCCTATCTAGCCGAATCCAGGTCACGCCCTCATCAGGTCGGTTATTGCACCAAGTGAACGGTGAACCCACAAAACCCAAGTCACGAAAGCCACAAAAATCCAATGCTTCCCGGAACTCCCTCATTTGTCTTTCCCTCCTAAGGGCACCTCCCATTTTTTCTTCCGTTTTAACAATTTCATTAAAGTCTCCTATGCACATCCATGGTAAGTCCATCTTGAGACATAAGTGCTTGAGTAGCGCCCAAGAGTGTTCCCGGTTGGCTGTTACCAGATTTCCGTAAAAACCCGTGAATCGCCAGGCGTCATCCACTCCTGGGTTAACCACTGCGTCAATATAAGTTGGTGAGGAACTCATTACATTGGGATCAATGTTATTCCTCTAGTATAGAGCCACTTCCCACATTACATGCTATAATGCGGCTTTTCCCACTTTTGGTTTTTGTGGGGGGGGAGATAAGTAAATAACAGAACTACAACTGTTCTGAAAGCTAATAAATTCTCTCATTCTTACTTCTCAGCTTAGCTCCTTACCAACCCATTCACTTAGTCAACATAAAACCATAAAGGCCGTAGATTTCCATATATAGTCTTTCCATTGGATGTAGATGTCACAATTAGAGTAGTGCTGAGATGTGCATATTTGCATGTAAACCCCCTCTCCCCTCACGGCACCCCCCCAGTTTTAAGTGTTCAATTTCTTGATGCTTTTTGTGTGCGTATCCTTCTATTTTTCCCGTTCTTTGACCGTGTAAGAAAACTAATGAAATGCAGATATTATACTGATCCATCTGGCACATTTTGGCAATGCAATGCCAAGGCTATTGGTTCGGCCGTTCGGGTTCAGAGGGCGCAGACCGCTCTCTGCAATACAAGTATTTCATCTAGTGTTAATTTTTTATTTTTGCTACTGTAAACTTGAAAAATTGAAGGGATATATTATATATTCTATTATCTGCAGGACATCACTCTTCAAGAAGCTGAAACCATTGCTCTTTCCATTCTGAGGCAGGTTATGGAAGAAAAGGTAAGAGTTTCTTGAAATTGCTGATTCATTATATTATGCATCATGTCTAACTTATCATATTTTCCTTTCATCACATTGATTTATCTATGTTGTTGAACCTTGGTGACACCCAATAACGTTGACATTGCAAAAGTGGCTCCAAATTACCATCTATATACCCCTGCAAAGGTGGAGACGGTTATTGCTCGCATATGATTGCAAGTCCTCACATTGCAAATTTTAGATTTGTATCGCACTTATTGAAGATGAAATCCCTTGATGGATTGGTGACAAATGCTGTATCATTGCGAAGAACTAAAACAAAATGGAAGCATTTCATGGGAATTTGAATAGAATACTTTTGCAATTAAATCTTGCCTGGCTGATGTTGGTTGCAGTTAAATGCTTGGCTATCTGAACTTGGTGGTTTTTGATATACAGACTAGAGGAATCTCAAGATTATGATTGACTTTATTTTGTTCATGATATATTTCATTGGTAGATGCTTCGTATTTGGGTTACTAAAAAATGTTAATGTTTTATGGGCCATACATTTCTGTAATCTTTCGTAATTCCTTGCTCCATTTTAAATAGCTCAGAGATAAGACCATGTGGTTCGTTTTAGAGCATGTACATGCAAGATTGTCGGGAGACCATAGAAACTTGATCATTCTAGTACAGATTATAATAGAACAAGAAGACCATAGAAACTTGATCATAATGCTACAGATAGGAATAAAAACACGCAGAAAAAATGGAAGATGCTTGCAAGCCATGATCACATGGTTATATGACTGATGTGCCTGAAGAGACCTGGACAAGAACTTTTAAATCAAATGAATCACAACACAGCTGAAGCTTTATCATAATGCCACAGATAATAGAACACGAAGAAAGACACTCACAAGTCATAAACACAATGTAATAACTGCTATTGTTGAATATTCGAGAGCAGCCATAGACAGAGCAAAACGTCTGGAGCGCCATCAGGGACAAGAGCAAGATTGCAGCAAAAAGCGTGCGAAAATTCCATAAAGTAAATACACACTTCTTCACGAATGACAAAACTTGCTAGAATAAAGCCACGGATGACAAAGTTTGATTATGTACATGGCTTTTACGTTTTTTTTGGGTTATATATATCTATATATTAAATCTTAGGGTGCCTACAGCTTGTATTCTAGAACAAAAGTCAAGATTATAAAGCTTAAATCATGTATAAGGGTTTACTTTTCGTTGAGACATATATCAAATCCAGAGTTTACAATATATTGGTTTCTGCCTCTAAGGTTTGATAAATTCAAGGAAACTTTTTTGGGTAGAGATTCCTTGCATCAGTATTATTAATTGGTTCATCAAAGTATAAGTCTCTTGAAACAATTTGTATAGTTGAATAAGCTTTATATTTTGTAGAGGATATTAAGTATTTTCTATGGTTGATTATAGGTCCTATTTAAGAGTATTTTGAGACTATTTGGAGGGTGTTTCAGTTGGACTTTCAGAATGATCAAATGCTGTAAGTAATTATGCATAATATGCACAATTTTGTTCATTAGGTTCCTAGAAGTCAAAGGTTTTCAAAAGTTATGTTTTTTTAAGCATATATCTTCTAAAGTTTATCAAAAACATTTTTAAATCATCGAACGAGAAACTTCGACTTTTAAATAATGTTTTAAAGAGAAACTTCAAATTACAAATAACATTTTGAACATACAAATCTCATTTAAAAGATGATTTCGAAATGAAACTATTTTTAGGAAAAATAATTGAGTTTCAAAGTAAGTTTTCTAAAAAGGTTCTTGATCTTAAAAATTGTTTAAAACCAAGTGATTTCAAATTCATATTCCTATTTTCCAAATGGAATTTAAAACGTTTCTTTTAACAAATTGAGTTTCAGACTTATTCAAGAATTGTAAAATACTTACATAAACTCCTTAGTTCCTATTTATTCCTTAAAAGAGTCAAGCATCCTTTGATTTATGTTTCAATTCAATATTGTGATATTCGATATGTCTCTATATTTGGAATAATTGTTAATATTAAGAAAATTATTATATTTTGTATAAACTTTGCTTTTGTGATGTGTGACTCAAAATAAGAGTTTTTAGAATTGATCAGATATATGTGTAATCCCGCTCATAGGATTGTATGAGAGAATAAGTATTGATCCCTCACTAGTAGAGGTTAGATGTTGGTATCCACTCACAGGATTGTATGTGAGAATATGTGATATGTGAGACTATGCTCTAATCAATTATTTGTATGTGTTTTTGAATGATTTTAAGATTTGATTACATATGTAATAAGTGGTTCATTACATGTTTGGAAAACTATATTTGATTTCATTGAGTGAATTTGTGAAATCAAAATACTCGTGCTTTGCTTGACTTTATTCTGTTGTGTACTGTGTATAATTGCTTATTGGATGTGTGGCTCACCCTATCAATTGTAATTTTCAGATTAAAGTTTAATTGGGAAATAGAAACTTTGGATCTCTTCATAAAGTGCAAGGTAGAGCGTGGGAGTTTTTAGGCGACGCTAATATTGCTTGAAGCTTTTAAGGATTTTTAGTTATTTTTATTTCACTTAATTAAGATTTTACAATATTTGGAGATTATTTCTAAATTGTGGATTTTAGATATTGTAAGAAGTTTATTAAGAGTATTGTTTATTTGGAGTGGCCCCTGATGCCATCAAGCCCCCCGTTGTTCCCCAGGATCCCCTCAAGGACAAGGAGGCACCACCTAGGATGGAGATCATTCTTGCATCTCTTCCATTGCCTGCTAAAGGTGACCCCAAGGGTAAAGACCAAGGATCCTTGGAGGCAGCACTCTCCTAGTCCAAGGCCCCACCAAAGGAAAAAATTGTAATAAAAAAAAGTAGTTTAGAGTAGCTTTCTTTTCTTTGTTCTTAACTGTCGTTTTTATTTTTGAAGTTTGTAATCAAGTTCTTCTTTTGTAACTATTCTGCTTTATTTAGAGGCTTAATGTTAATGAAAGTTGCAGGTTTTTCTTTTATACTGGTGATGTTTATATTTGATCCAAACATAATATATGTTTCACTTAACACTTAATAAATGTGATAATGAGGTATAACTCTACTTATTAATCTGCATAAGTGGCAGCATAGTTACCACACATCACATGACCAGCAACAAGACATGTTAAATTTACTAAGTCCATCATCTCGGCAAAATATAACTTTAACTTTAAAAACATACACAATGGTGTGGTATCCATACATGTCTAGCTCTACTCAATCCCCCACTCAAGCAAGAGACCACGAGGAATTACCCCTGACAAGTTGTTATGTGACATGTCTAAAATTGCAATGGATGTCAAATTAGTCATGCCAGTTGGGATGGTGCATGAAAGTTGATTCATTGATAAATCAAGAGACTCTAGTTCTATCATTTCAGCGATGTTTGGTGGGATAGGTCCGACCAAATGATTTGTTGACAACTTCAAATTCTTCAATCCGACAAGGCTCATTACTTTTTTAGGAATTTGTCCCGTTAACTTATTGGATGAAAGGTCAAGTGATTTTGCAAAAGGAAGAAAATTTTGGAATATATAATGGTAATAGATCTTATGAGGAATATAAATGAAGGAATGATTGTCCCTAAAGGAAGTGTCAACAAAGGCGCATCGTGGAATGGTTCCAGATAAATTATTTGAAGCAATGTTCAAATATTTCAAATATTTTAGTTGGCACAACTGCAACGGAATGCTTCCACTAAATCCATTATATTGTAATGCAAGAATCATGAGGTTTTGTAAATTCTCACCAATCCATGTTGGTATGCAACCCAACAGTCTGTTCTTTCCAAAATCCAAAAACACCAAGGCAGTGCAATTCTGCAATGATAAAGGCAGTTCTCCTTAAAGGCGATTCCTGTCCAATCGCAGTGTCCTAAGATGTATTAATTGGCCAATTGAGTTCGGGATTTGTCCATAAAGATAGCTATTAGTTAAGTTTAAAATGACCAAATTTTGTCCATATTTCCAACCATCTGGATTCTCTCTTGATAAATTATTTCCAGATAGATCCAAATTCATGTTCCATGGATTTGGGTCGTGACAAATCCGTGGAACATGAATTTAGATGCATGACTAACTTGCTGATCTTACGTAACTCAATAAACATAATTAATTTAAACATAATTCAGTAAAATCCAAATAAACAATGCTCTTAATAAATCTCTTACAATACTAAAATCCACAATTTAGAAATAATCTCCAAATACTGTAAAATCTTAAGTGAAATAAAAATAACTAAAAATCCTTAAAAGCTTCAAGCATTATTGACGCTACCTAAAAACTCTCACGCTCTACCTTGCACCTTATGAAGAGATTCAAAGTTTTTGTTTTCCAACTAAACTTTAATCTAAAAATTGTAATTGATGGGGTGAGCCACACATCTTACTAATTTACCTCAGGCATGTAGTCCGAGGAGCCTGAAATAACTAAAGCTCTGTTTGATACTTGGTAGAATGATAGGAAGTATTAATTTACCCAAAGTATGTGGTCCGGGGAGCCAGACATGACTAAGGTTCTGTTTAACACTTAGAAGAATGTTATAAAGTGTTAATTTACCCAAAGTATGAGGTCCGAGGAGCCAGACATGACTAAGGTTTTGTTTAACACTTAGAAGAATGTCATATTGTTAATTTACCCAAAGCATGTGGTCCGAGGAGCCAGACATGACTAAGGTTCTGTTTAACACTTAGAAAGATGTCTTTAAGTATTAATTTACCCAAAGCATGTGGTCTGAGAAGCCAAGCATGACTAAGGTTCTGTTTAACACTTAGAAGGATGTCATTAAGTATTAATTTACCCAAAGCATATGGTCCGGAAAGCCAGGCATGACTAAGGTTCTGTTTAACACTTAGAAGAATGTCATTAAGTATTAATTTACCCAAAGCATGTGGTTCGAGGAGCCAGACATGATTAAGATTCTATTTAACACTTAGAAAGATGTCATTGAATATATCAATTTACCCAAGATATATGTTCCGAGGAGCTAGCTATGACTAAGGTTCTGTTTGATATTCAAATAAATAATAGGAAGTACAATGCATAATGTAATAAACGAGGATATGACAAGGAAAACTTTCATTAATAATACCTTTTATGGTTGTTTACATTCCAGGGGCGTGGTACAACATTTTCATCTAAATCTTCAAGATAATATGCACCTATTCCAGCCACCGAGATGATGCGATACGGCCCTTTCCAGTTGGGCCCTAACTTTCCCCATGCTGGGTTCTTTGCAGTACCTTAAACCTTTCTTAATACCAAGTCTCCAGGCGCTAGTGGCCTTAGCTTCACGTTGGCATCATACCCTTACTTGAGTTTACGTTGATAATACGCTAATTGAACTATGGCATTTTTTGTTCGCTCTTCAATTAAGTCTAAGCTCTTCCCTAGCAGCCCATCATTGTTGCTTGGAGTGAAAGAACTCGTTTTCAGTGTTGGGAAACCAGTCTCTAGAGGAATAATAGTCTCGGCTCCATAAGTCATTGAAAATGGTGTCTCCCCTGTTAACCTACGAGGTGTGGTCCGATGAAAGGACGTGTGACAGCTCTTCCACCCATTTTCCCTTCGTATCATCCAATCTTTTCTTGAGTCCATTCACTATGACCTTATTGACAGTCTCGGCTTGTCCATTCCCTTGTGGATAGGCCGGGGTGGAATATCTATTCGTAATTCTCAGGTCACAACAATACCTCCTGAAGGCATTGCTATCAAACTAAAGGCCATTGTTCGAGATAAGGGTATGGGGCATCCCAAACCGAGTGACAATATTTTTCCAAACAAATCTCTTGGCATCCACATCCCCAATATTTGCCAATGGTTCAGCTTCAACCCACTTGGTGAAGTAGTCCATACCGACTAGCAACCATCTCTTATTCCCTGCTGCCTTAGGGAAAGGTCCTACAATGTCCAAGCCCCATTGAGCAAATGGTCAAAGGCAGGATAGAGGATTAAGGACTCCTCCCGGTTGGTGAATGTTTAGTGCAAATCTTTGGCATTGGTCACACTTCTTCACATACTCTTACGCTTCCTTCTACATGTTCGGCCACCAGTATCCCTGAGTGAGGGCTCTGTGAGACAAAGATCTGCCTCCTGTGTGACTTCTACAAATCCCTTCATGTAACTCCTCAAGGAGTAGCTCTGATGCTTCAGGGTGTATGCATAGCAAGTATGGCCCCAAAAAAAGAGCGCTTGTACAATTTTTGGTCCTCAGACAACCAAAACCGAGGAGCCTTTCTTCGCACCTTGTCAGCTTTTGATTTCTCCTCGGGCAAAATATCCTCCTTAAGGAATAACACTATAGGGTCCATCCAGCTAGGCCCCACCCTAATTTGATGGATATGAACCATCTCTCTCTTCCCCTTAATAGGCTTACATAAGTCTTCAACAAGGATGACCTGAGGTAAACCCTGTGCCGAGGAGGTTGCAAGAGTGGCCAAAGAGTCAGCATATGTGTTTCCACTCCTAGGGATATGCAGCAAGCTGAAAGACTCAAACCTTGATTGCAAGTGCCTAACTTGATTCAAATATTCCTACATTCTTACATCCTTGGCCTCTAACTCCCCCTTCACTTAGCCTACGACTAATCTTGAATCTGAGAATATCTCAACTGCCTTTCCTCCCATTTTTTGAACCATGGCTAACCCTACCAATAAAGCCTCATACTCAGCCTCATTGTTTGTGGCCGAGAAACCCAGTCTTAAGGATTTCTCAATAGTGATCTTCTCAGGTGATACTAAAACTAGCCCCATTCCGGATCCTCTTTGATTTGCTGCACCATCAACATATACGCTCCAGGGTAAAGGCTCTTGTAGGGAGACCATGCCAACTAATTTTCCATCCATGCCCTGCTTTTCTACCTCTTCCTTTAATGGGGATTCAGTGAACTCGGCCACCAAATCTACGAGGACTTGGCTCTTAACCGAGGTACGAGGCATATATTTAATGTCAAAAGCCCCTAAAATTGTACCCCACTTGGCAATCCTCCCTGTGAAATCAGCACTCCGAAGTAGTGATTGAAGTGGAAGTTGGGTTAAAACAACAACTGTGTGGGATTGAAAGTATTGAGGGAGTTTACATGTAGCATGTACTACTGCCAAAATGGCATTCTCCAATGGTAGATAACGAACCTCTACTTCATGCAACGACTTGCTTACATAGAAAACTGGCCTCTGCACACCATTGTCAATTTGCACCAGCACTAAGCTTACAGCATGAGAAGCCACAACAATGAAAGCAAATAAGACCTCGTCCACCTTGGGCCTAGACATGACAGGTGGCCGAGAAAGGTATTCCTTAAGCTGTTGGAAGGCCGAGGCGCACTCCTCGGTTCACTCAAATCTCTTCCACTTATTCAACAACTGGAAGAAGGGTCTGCATCTGTCCGCTGACCAAGAGATGAACCGGTTCAGGGCAGCAGTCATTCCTGTTAGCTTCTGGACTTCTTTAGGATTCTGAGATGGTTGTAGACTATTAATTGCCTTAACCTGATCAAGGTTGACCTCAATTCCATGATAAGTGACCATATAGCCCAGAAATTTGCCTAATCCCACACCAAAAGAGCATTTGGAAGCACTAAGGCACAACTTGTGTTTCCTCAGTATTTCAAAAATACCTTCAAGATCTCCCACATGCTTGGACACCACCTTACTCTTTACCACCATATCATCTATATAGACCTCAATATTTTTGCCCAATTGTGGTTTAAACATCCTAGTCATCATCCTCTGATAGGTAGACCCTACATTCTTCAAACCAAAATGCATCACTTTGTAATCGTAATTTCCAGTAGGAGTGACAAAAGCCATCTTCTCCTGATCACCCAAGGCCAGTGGTATTTGATGGTATCCTTGAAAGGCATCTAAAAAGCTCATCCGAGGATGGCCTACAGTTGCATCTACCAGCTGGTCTATCCAATGCATAGGGAAAGGGTCTTTTCGGCATGCCTTATTTAAATCGATGAAGTCCACACACACTCGTCACTTCCTATTTTTCTTCTTCACCACCACAGTATTGGCCAGCCACTTAGGGTAAAACACCTCCTTAATAGCCCCAACTTGCTTAAGCTTAATCACCTCGTCTTTGACAGCATCAGAATGATCTTTAGATGAGCGTCGAGGTGGTTGCTTTTTGGGGGTGATAGATGGATTAACATTCAAATGATAACAGATGAAGCTCGGATCCACCCCCGGAGCTTTGTAAGCACTTCACGCGAACACATTAATGTTCCTCCTAAGAAATTCTATTAGCTCTTCCTTCTCCTGAGGAGGCAGATGAGTTCCGACCTGAAAAAACTTCTCCAGATCATCACCTACAACAATTTTCTCTAAATCCTCACATTTCGCCTCCTTGGTTATCCCATTCACTGGTAACACCGGAGTCCTTGATTGCTATAAACCCCTATCAGTAGAGGCCGAGAACTCGGTTTCAGGCTGATGCATAATTACGGCCACTAAGCATTGTCTAGCCACAAACTGGCTCCCAACTAGTTCCTCGATCTGGTCCTTGGACGGATACTTCACTTTCAAATGGAGGGTGGAAGAAACAGCCCCCAGGGCATGGAGCCAAGGCCGTGCTACAATGGCTGTGTATGGAGAATAAGCATCCACCACAATAAAATCCATTTCCACCACCTCTGAGCCGACCTGCACGGGTAGTCTAATCTGAACTTTTGGAATAACAACCTTCCCATCAAAGCCCAGCAGAGGTGAATCATAACTTGTCAAATCCTTTAGCTTCAAGTTTAGCCCTTTATACAAATCAGGATACATAATTTTTGCCCCACTACCCTGATCCACCATCACCTTCTTCACGTTGTACCCCCTATCCTGAGGGTGATCACCAAGGCATCGTCATGTAATTGTATGGTTCCGACCTTATCCTCATCCGAGAAGCTCAACGCTGGTCGGACCTCCATCCTAGCCTTTTTCGGCTCATGTCCAGAGTCCTCGGTAGGTGGCTGAGCCACAGACATTACCTTGGACTAATGAGAACCAATCCTTCCCGAAGCAGCGAGGATGACATTGATTGTGCCCAAAGGGGCTCTCGAAGAAGCATTTCTCCGAGGTTCTGATCTTGTCTGGCCCCCTTAACCACTAGAATGATACATAAATTACTTCAACCTTCCTTCTTAGACTAGCTGATCCAGGTGATCCCACAAAGTTCCACTAGAATGATACAGAAATTGCTTTAACCTTCCTTCTCAGACTAGCTGATCCAGGTGATCCCACAAAGTTTTACAATCCTCTATGGTGTGTCTTTGGTCCTAGTGGTATTGGCAGTGAAGGCTCTGATTGAGCTTCATGGGGTCGCCTCCCATCTTATTTGGCCATTTGAAGAATGACTCGTTATTGATTTTCTCCAACATTTGGTGTACTGGTTCTCGGAACACCGTGTTCACCACTTGAGTATTGGCAGACCCCGATAGCCCAGCAAAGTCTCTCTGAGGCCGGTTATTGTTGTATTGGTCTGACCTGAAATCCTTCCTCTCCTGAGGGATAACCTTAGCCTTCCCCTTCCCTTGTTGTTGGTCTTTCTCGACCCGTTTATACTTATCAATCCGGTCCATGAGCTGGCGTACATTGGTAGTAGGCTTCCCAGTCAAAGACTTCCTCAAACCATGCTCGGCAGGTAGGCCGACCTTGAAAGTCCTTATGGCAACATCATCAAAGTCACCATCTATCTCATTGAACATCTCCTAGTATCTGTTCGAGTACGTTTTCAAGGTCTCCCCTTCTAGCATGGTTAAGGAAAGTAGGGAATCTAAGAGCCAAGGAACCCTACTACAAGTAATAAAACAAGATCTAAATGCCTGGGTAAGTTCCTTAAAGGAATTTATAGAACCTGCCCCCAAGCCATCAAACCATCTCATTGCCACAGGCCCCAAGCTGGACAGGAACACCTTGCACATTAAGGCCTCATTCCTAGAGTGGACAGTCATTCTCTGGTTGAAGTGGCTTACATGCTCCACAGGGTCAGTTCGACCATTGTATATGGTGAACGTTGGTTGAGTGAATCGCCGAGGAAGTTTTGCCCCTTCAATTTTGCGTGTGAAAGGCGACCTGGAAATTTGATTCAACGCCCTGCTCATAGCGTCATTTCCTAGGCCCTTGTGAGGTGGGCTCCTGCTCCTACACCCATGGTGGTAATCCTCGTCATACGAGAAAGACTCACTAGGTGGAGTTCTTGACCTGGGCCTATAGCTAGCGTCCCCCTCATCACCAAAAGAAACGTCAGAGTTGAAGGGAGTTCGCCTTCACCGTTCGTGGCGCAACTGCCTCTTCAAATGATCAATCTCCAATTGCATAGCTTTGGCATTTTCCTCATAAGAGACATGACTCCCACCTCAAGAGTGGCTTCTACTAGTATGGTGGTGTGTACACTAGCCTCTCAGTTCCTTCTACGCTCAAGATTGAGGAAATGATCTTGACGTTGGGACCCTGCGAATTCCTCTTAGTTTGGACCTGAACCTACCATAACTGACCGTTATACTCACTATCACACAAGAAATTTCTCATAGACGGCGCCAATTGTAGGGAAGCAATTTGGATCCTAAGCCCAAATGATAAAAGGATTTAGGCCTAAAGAGCCCAGTACAATGAATTTGTAGAGAGTGGGTTGGAAAATTAGGTTCTAATGAGTTGGGTGGCAATTATAATGGATCCAGATGACAACAAAGTAAAAGTAGACTGGATTTATCTAAGTAAAATCATCCTCGACACAGTCTGAGGAGATCAGTTCTTGTATATATTACTTGAAGTTGGTTACAAATACAGTTCTACTTGCTACAGTGTTTCTTTCTCAATTCTCCGATCCCCTTCTCTTAGGGCCTCCCTCCTATTTTATTCTATCTTCCCTTTCTATCTCTATCATCCACGTGTAGATCAGATTGTTGGTGTTGATTCTTGTCCCATCAGCACCTTCTTGGAGTCTTTGAGTAGTAGTTGTAAGGCTGAAAACTACTGTTCAGGTATCACTTCCTCATTAATGCGGCCAGAGAGTTAGCTGCAGGGCATTCAATGCGGAGGTAGCAGTTTTCCTTTAGATATTTCGTAGCTTTCCTATGTCCTATTCCTTCCTGATACTTATCCTCATCCATGGAATGATCCGGAACATTACTCTTGATGGCATACCGCACCCTCTGACCTCGACTTTGCTCAGCCGTGGAGGCATTCCTCCTCGGACCGCATTCCTGGATGGTTTTGATCAGACTTCACCTTTTCACTTATTAACACAGATCCTTATGAAAGTGTTTACCCGTCCTTGGATTACCTAATGTCCTCGGATTAGGCCCCTGGTCCAATATATACATAGATGTGGGCTCCTGGGCCTATCACCCCTATAGTATGCATTACTTTTAGTTATTTTGTTCTATAAAATTACATTTTTCTCCCCTTAACAATATCATTGATTCTTTTTAGAGTAACATTACAGTTATAAACTTATCTACAACATTTTTACAAACTGTTAAGGTACAAATTCTTATTGGTTCGCATCTAGGCCTATTACCTACATCACTTTTTTACTTACCAATAATCACTTATTATATCAGCAATATACCTTTAGCATTTTCCTCATTTTAAAGACCATTAAAAAATTCATAGATCTAAAATCTAAAACAATATATACCAGCCCAAAGACATTTATGCAACAACAAAAATCACCAATAGCAAAGCTAAAAATAATTAAGTCCAATTAACCAATTTCATTCAAACAAACAACTGATCCTTTAAAAAGTTTAAACAGAATAATTTTATCTTTAACCAATGGAGGCAAACATCAAAAACTCAAAAAAAAAAAAAAAAAAAAAATCCTCGGCAGCTAAGAATCCACCAAGCTAGAGGTTAGAGTCGCCCCCCTTAACTCAAAGTCTTGGCTCCGTCCCTGTCCAAACATAAAACTTTGTATTATATGGTTCAATTAAGAGTTCAATAATAATATTCTTTGTGGTATCGTTCAAATCCACCTCTTTCTCCCCAATTATTCATCTATAAAAAAAAAAAGGTAAATTGTAAAGTACACAGCTGAAATTTGAGTTTATTTTGATTTTACATCCTAAAGATTGAAAAACTAGATTTTACACTATGAAATTTAATTCCGTCAGCAAAACTCCCATCATTGTAAAGACTAGAAGACTGTTGTGGTAGATCCACATTCTGAGGACTGGGTTGGGTTTTGAGCTGCATGGGCTGGGTTCGTTGGGTCCTTCAGCTGGTAAGGGTTCGTGGGTTTCCTTCTTTGGATTTGGTCGTTTTGACTTTTGAGTGAGTTGAATGATTTAGGAATTGAGTTGCATCCAAAACGGTGTCGTCATAAAAACTGGATGGTTCACTTCACAGTGCCTTTTTCTTTGAAACGGCATCGTTTTTAGAACTGATTTGGACCCAAAAAAAAAAAAAAACTAACATGTCACTTATCGGCTTAAATTAACGGTTTTTCAAATTTTAAAGGATAAAATTCAAACAATTCCAAACAGATTTTGCAATTTACCTAAAAAATTTAAGTGTTATTATGATAAACGTTACATTAATTTTCTTAATATTAAAAACAGGCAAAACTAGAATAGATCATAATTGTCCCATGTTGTCTACATGTGTAAGATATTTTGAATTTGTTTTTGTTTTGTTTCCGTACATTATCAGTTACATATATCTTTCTGGTTAGTAATGCGCCAAGGCTCATACACATTACCCAACTGGAAACTACTCTTCCATGCATTCATGTAAGACTCTAATCCTTCCCTCTTCTCTCAGTACAGTCTCCATGCATTCTGTTTCTGCTTTTTCGTAATGTATTCTTAGTTCTCCGTCTTCACTTTTCATTCTTTCTGCGCAGTTTGCTGTTTGTTTGTTATGTTAGTCTGTTGGTTTTTATGGCATTTGCTCTGTTCTGGGAAATGTGTTTTTTATTTTATTTTATGGCATTTGCTTAGTGGGGTTTGTGCTCATTCCATGTAAGCTTTAACTTCCTCACACACTGAGAGGTATACAATACTGATTTAATGGAACTTCAGTTATGTATTGCATTGTTTTTGTTAAGTTTAATAGCATTTTGATTTGTTTCAGGAATTGGGTTCTCATAATAGTCACAAAATCCAGCACACAAAATATAAAATTTCAAGAATTTATCTTCTTTAATTACCCTGGTCATGTTTATGTGTTACTTCAGGTTTGGCTTTTTGTTTTTTCAGCAGCCTTTTACTTTGATTTCTCAAAACAATTAATGAGTGATGTGTACTCTATCTATCTGTGGATCTTATAAGGTTTTTTTTTTTTTTCTTTTTTTTTCTTTTTTTGGCTAACATGAATGTCCAGGGCTCTTTGAGCACCTGACTAGGTCTGAGAGAGATTACACACGCTTGATTATTATAGGGAGGAATCCCCTTGGTAGTAGCCCCAAAATGCTGCCTAGGAGACTTGAACCAGAAGGTTCTATTTATATTTATTATGGTGTCTCATACCACATGTTTGCCTTTTAGTTTGAAAGAGGTTTGACATCCTCTTCCAATTCAGTTTGTGCAGCACAGACCATTCTTTATATGGTTGCACTGTTGTTGCCTCCCACTAGGTAATGGCTTTTGATTAAAGGTATACATTATGAGGAACATGTTGGGAGATTTTGAGGAATGGTGATCACTTGTATTAATCTTGGCTGAACTTTTATAGGTTGATTATTGATTGCACACTTAAATATATATTCGTAGAGCCAAGAAGCTATAGGAGTGGTTTCAGATGTGAAGCCAAGAATTTAAGTGGTGAGGCTGTTGAGAAGAGCAAACCCGAAGGGCTTTATATTGAGAAAAATTTAAGTGGTGAGGTTGTTGAGAAGAGCAAACGTGAAGGGCTTCATATTGACAAAAATTTAAGTGGTGAGGCTGTTGAGAAGCGCAAGCATGAAGGATTTTATATTGACAAAGATGGCAAATGGAGAAGCTTTGAATCGAAGAAGTTGTCTAGGAAACGATGTAATACAAAACTTTAAACTCATCTTTATTTGATTCATGATATATGTTGAAGTATTAAGGTCTTTGTCGTCTTTGTATAGGTGGTTCTTTAAGAGGACGAGGATGGAAATATGGATCTGGTTTTGTTGATGGAATTTTTCCAGTACTGAGTCCCATTGCTCAGCAAATTTTGGACTTTTCCCTGAATGACCTGGATCCCAATCAACTTTGGCGTTCTCTTGATACTCTCCCTGCCACTTATACCACATGGGATGATATCATCAATGTAGTTGTTCAGCTTCGGCTAAATAAAAAGTGGGACTCAATTGTGTTGGTGAGAAAGTAGTACCTCTTCCCTTACATTTCAAAATTGGTAACACAAATACTCAAAAACACATTTGCATGGTTGATTTCTTCCCCACCCCCCCCCCCCCCCTCTTTTGGTTTGGATGTGGTTGAATTTTAAAAGCCTAAGTATTTCCATTCTTCACTGATACAGAAACAAGTTGATAATATTTCTTTCAAGTTCAGAACTGTGTCATTTTAGTTGATTTCTCTTAGCTCTTTATTCTAGGTGGTATTGTCAAGCTAAATCGACATTGAAATCTTCATGTTTTTCCAACTGAATACTTACATCAGACATAAGATACCACATGAAATAAAATTTTAGCAATTCAATTGTCATAATACTACTGGGCATGCCCTTTCTGTTTCTTCCTATCCATAGCTAAATTACATTAAATGACATTTGACTTATTCCTTGACATTTTTAACTTTAAAATAATTAACTCATGTTCAGATATGTGAATGGATCTTGCACAAGAGCTCCTTCAAACCAGATGTAATGTGCTACAATTTGCTTATAGATGCTTATGGGCAGAAATCACTGTGTAAGGATGCAGAATCTGCATATTTAGAACTTACTGAAAACCGGTGCATCCCCACTGAAGACACTTATGCCCTTCTTCTAAAGGCCTACTGCAAATCTGGGCTACTAGGGAAAGCTGAAGCTGTATTTTCAGAAATGCGAAAATATGGTCTTCCCCCAAGTATGTTTCTGTATCGACTTATAGCTGTTTATATTTTAGGAGAGATGGTGTTGTAAATTGTCAAGAACTTTGAGAATTTAATTAATGAGTTCATAATCAATATCTTTAATAACTATGCATACAAAAAACTTGTACCATAACTACTTCAACTATAAAATACACTCAAAGGAGTAACTATCCTTAAAATCTCTGAAATTCCTTAGGAATATCATGTCCAGTTCAAATCTAATCTGTGATGCACTGATACTTGAATATGCTTATTGTTTCTAATCAAAACTATTCAGTAAAGTTGTTTAACATCATATCAGTGTATTTGGTGCTCAAAATATTTGTTTGATGTATGTTTAACAGTTGTAATCTTAATACTATATAAATAATATTTTTGGTGGATACCCTATACATGTAGAAGAAAAATACCTAAAATTCTTAATGGAATTTCAGTCATGAATATTACAACTACTATCATATTAGCCAAAAGGCCTAGAAGTACATTATTACAAGATTTAAACCACTTGATTTTGAGACTATGACTAGTAACTTTATCATCCATTGGACCTGGCTTGTTACTCTGGAATTAGAGGTTGACCATCAGTATAGGGTGACCAAGAGTCTGTTCCCCCACACTCAAAAAGAAATATAAAAAAGTTCCTTCTCTTTAACTTTTTATGTCCTTCATGAGTTATAGTAAATTTTTGAAATTAGTAACAATGAGAGAAATCAAGAAGTATGCCCAATGCCTTTATTGCATGGAAAGGGCAAAATCCCATTGAAATGTATGGCTATTACAAAATATGCAAGGTGGTCACTTTTCTTTGAGAATAGTTCTGCTAAGTGAACTCCCTGTTATTAGGCCTTCCATTTTCATGAGTAGATCTAACCAATGACTCTAAAAGTGTATGCTAAGTAGAAGGGCATGTTCTTATATGTATGGATTCTACCTTCCCAAGTTCTGCAATGCAATATGGGAGTGATTCTTGTGAATATGTCTTGTGTACGGTATACCTATTCTCTTGTCAAAAAAGTATATCTATTCACCAAGGGTGTACTGTGTACTTGTGCCCTACCTTCAAGTTTTTCAACTCATTTTGTTGAGTCGAGTTGCTTGGGGGCAGGGCTTCCTCCTTTTTGACAGAGCTCAATTAATAGAGGTAATATCATGGTCATAAGGGAGTTCTAACTACTTCATGACATGTCTTTTAGGCATTTGTCTGCAGTGGACATTGATTTGGATTAGATAAAAATCATAGACATTCCTTTATAGGTTTTGAGAGATCATGTAAGAGAATAATTGCGATCTCGTGCTGGCTAGGCACACTGCCAAACCCTGTCATCCTGTTGTATGTTTACTTGATTTACTCACTTTCTTTTGCAATTAGGTCCTGACTCCTGGGTAATTTATTTGAACGTATTAGATCTGTTTTCAATGGACACAATTGATATGCTTACCCCTAGACTGTATAGAATGTGAATTTATGCAGAAATATCTTTAAATGTATTCAGGTGCAGTTGTCTACAATGCTTTTATTGATGGATTAATGAAGGGAGGAAACCCTCAAAAAGCAGAAGAGATCTTCCAGAGAATGAAGAAAGATTGCTGCGAACCATCTGTTGATACTTACACATTGTTGATCAACTTATATGGAAAGGTGTTTTCAATTTTACTCATCATCAATTTTTTTTATTTATAAGTATTTATTCATCATCAATTCAAGTCTCTTACATTTTTTGATATTCTTTATCACCCTAGATGCTGTTTCCCTCCATTCAGTTCGATTGGACGGTGAAGTATCAAGTTATCAAATATATATTTAAACTCAAATTGAAATGTGTTTTGGTATTTAATGTTGACAACCCTGATAGGGAAAGTGATGCTTCAAATTCTTTAGAGAATTTCATCAATGTTGTCAATAACTTAGGGAAGACACCTGGTATTAGGTTGCAACTGCTTTGGGTTTGGTACAAATGAAGCCAACCAAAAGAAAACATGATCATAGCATGGGTTGAGTTCCATTGACCACATTTACATTAGAGCATATATTACCACAATCACTGTAAATGAAAGTGATTGAACTGGTCTGGCTGGACCTAGACCAGTTCAGTTTCAACTTGTCCAATTTGTAACTCCTTCAACCTGCAAGGGAAACTCATTCATTAAGAATTAATACTCAAGCAACATAACTAGAATGATTGCACCATTCTATTTGGGAGGCTACTAGTGCCAACTATAATGATCCATGTATATTGGATTTTCTTATATGAAGAATTATCCATTTTAACTTTAGAATATTATTTTGTCATCCCACTATGTTTAAATTTTCAAAATGAAAATTTCTTTAGTGAGATATTTTTTTGTTTGCTTTGGCTCTTTACTTATGAGCATGTTTAACAGAAGAAGAGTGCTTAAAATGGTTGAAGCAGATTTGTCTCTCCCTGTTTTATATAGGAAGCATATTCCACCATTTTGACAACTTAATCAAATTATCATACCTTATTATAGTAATGTATGCATTGCCTTCTAAATACGTTGCTTGTACTCCTCCTTTCAATTTAGGTTGTCATTGGAAATCAATCAATACCTATCAAAAAAAAGAAATAACTTACTTCCAGTGTTTCCCCTAATTTTTTAATCAGTGTTTTCCCTCCTCAAAATGATGTTTATGTAGGCAAATAAATCCTATATGGCCCTGAAGGTGTTTGATGAAATGAGAAGTCAAAAGTGTAAACCTAATATCTGCACGTATACTGCTTTGGTGAATGCATTTGCTAGAGAGGGAAATTGTGAGAAAGCAGAAGAAATATTTGAGCAGCTGCAAGAAGCTGGACATGAGCCAGATGTGTATGCTTATAATGCCCTCATGGAAGCTTACAGGTAAATATCTTTTAACTTGATGTTCCACAAATATGTGACTTTCTATTATTTTACTATAGTTATTGGGTTTATTATTATGAAGGATATATTTTTAATATTATATCAAAATCAAAATCAAAATCATTAATTATTTGATTTGATTGTTGAGAAGTGTTGTGGCAAATGGGGAACAATTTTTTTTTTTTTTTTTACTTTGTCTTAGTTGGGAGTTTAGTTTGGAATTTTCATCTTTATTATTGCAGAGCCATAGAGAAAGTTTAGTGATGGAAAAAGGGTGTAACCAATATGACTTTTGATCACTAGAGTGGTAATAATTAGTTGGAAAGGAGGTCATAATTGCAAATCATGCCGTGACAATGTTGCTTTTATTAATCATTAATGCATCCAATTTAGGTTTAAAGGATAAAAGGTGCATTAAGAGTGTGTCAAGCTTCACAAACATATTTGGCCCAGTTGCTATAATTTGAAATTTCTAGAAATGTTCTCCTAGTTGTTATAAGTTATCAAAGCCTATTTGCCTTTGAGGTCTTCAGTTCAAATCCTTGGAATCCCCTTGGTAAATCCTTCTATTTTGCATATGTAATGCCCCCATCATGTTAAGGATCTTGAGCAAGATTGCATTTGAGGAGAATTGTAAGTTTGGATTGAACATGATATATATTGTTGACCCACTCCCGAATAACATGACCTGTTGGGGACATTTGAATATTTGATTATCCAACTATGTGCATCTACTGAAGTCATTAACATACTGTGGGAATGAAATGACAAACAATGTAACTTGGGGCCCCACCCTTCAGATTGTATGAGATTTAATGGCATGGTAGAATACAATGAGAAATAAAAGGACCTATATTATTTTTAGCCATATAAAGCTAGTCACTCTATTGATATCCAAGATTTCAGTAAAAACTTGTCCGGTCATATACATATATACCTAACGAAGTTGAACCTTGGAGTTTGAATGACCTAATTTCAAAATGTCAAGGTGTGATAGGAACCTGCATTTCTCCACTATTGGTGGAGTAAAACGTGGAATGGAGTGAATAAAGATAGCCTTTGGAGTCCCTGTTTGAAGACTTTAATGATGAAGCTCCATGGGAAGATTTCAATATAAGAATCTTAATCAAAATTAGAAATTTGATAACAAGTTATTTTTTAAGTATTAGAACATCAATAGAAGTTTTACCAATTTTAAATTATAATCTAGATTTAAGCTGCAGTGAGGGTAGCATCTTGAATTTCAACAAACATGTGAGATAAAGAAACTAAAGGGGTGTTTGGTACATGCACTTAAAAACATGTGTTTTGTTATTTGAAAACATGTGTGGAAATACATGTGGGTGAAAAAGTGTGTGAAAATACGTGTAATATTGTTTAAAAATTGAAAACATGTATTTGAGTGGGTGTACCAAACGGGACCTAAGAGTTTAGAAACCATTGGTTCTCTGTAGCTTTTAGTGCTGCTGTTACAGGTAGGGTGTGTGGTCCAAGGTGGTGTCATTAAATGCTTCAGTGAGGTTACTCATCTTTCTTGAACTATTGTGGAAGCCAAAAATAAAAAAAAAATCAAAACTAAAAATTTCTTTATTGAGAGGGTTGCAGCATATCTGAGACTACAACTAAGACCAAGAAGGTCCATTATGAAGGAAAACTAGAAAGATTTGAGTTGATGAGTTGCGGCACTTGGCAATGTTGTTCTGATGGTCTAGGAGGATATATGGGCTATTGAGCTTTTGAGAATAATAGCTATCCAAAGATGGATGGCATACTAGATATGCACAGATTGGAATAACAGTTGGCAGTGTTGTTACTGTTAACAGTTATAATGAGAATTGGAACATGGACAATCATACTGGTTTTACACTGAAATGCTGATTAAGAATATGAGAAAAATTGATGCAATAGTTGGTTGGGACCAAGTGGCATTCATTATGAGTAAGTAAAACAATTTTCTTCAAGAAGTGACATAGGGTGACACAATCAAATAGGAAGATTCATAAGGAAATTATTGGCCCAAATCAGACATTTTGGTGTGTGATGTTCTTGCTGTAAAATTCACCAAAGGTTTTTTATTTTTATTTAAAAAAAGGACTATTCTAAACATTTAGTGATAAAAAGAAACAGACTAATTTATATGCTATGTGAGACACATCAAATCCATTAATGAAAAAATTTGTTGACTATAATTTCTTTAGGGAGTCTAATGGCCAGCTAATCTTGTAATTCACTTTAGTCAGAAATAATATTCCAATTTGGCTGGGAAATAGTGTTTCAAAGGGTTAACTGGAGATAACTGTGGAAAACGTTTTCCAAAAAAGGATCATGTACTGCCTTTTTGGCCCATTCCAATGGTAGAAGAAGGCTATTGGAAGTGCTCAAACCATATGTTTTCATCCTTGCTCTAGAATGGACAACTAGAAATTGGTATAGCTGCCGTTAAAAGTAAAATTTCCTAGAAATATTTTTGAGGTGCACATAAATTTCTTTGACTTTCTTTCTCCCACCAGTCGTGCAGGTTTTCCTTATGGGGCAGCCGAAATCTTTTCACTCATGCAGCACATGGGGTGTGAACCAGATAGAGCTTCATTCAATATCATGGTAGATGCATATGGGAGAGCTGGTCTTCATGAAGGTAAATACTTAATATTAAGAAATTGATCAGCATTTATTGTTTGCCTAGATTAACAACCAAAAATCAATTTGCATGCTTGTGGGTTGTTGCCAATATCTATGACATCTGTCCTCAATACTTATTAAGATCTGTCATAATCTAATCTGACTTTCCTTTTTTAATTATAATTTATGAAAGCAGATAGATCTAACTAGTACCTCTAGGATACAATGCCTAACACAAGAACAATTAAGGTTGCACACTTGCACTGATCAGTTGTCTTCAACCAGGAACCCAACCCAAAAGCATATTAAAAGTAACAAATATGAAAGTATAACAATATGAGAGGAAAAAGAAAAGCCTTAAACTCTCTTTTTGTATCTCTATTTATAGACCAATAGACACCTTTTTGAAAAGTTGTCTTTTCGCTAAATGGGTTAGTTAAAAAAACTACTCAATTTGAATTCTCATTGACAGTATGCTATTTTATTCTTTTCAAGATTATATTATGTTATATTTTACCATTATATGATCCATAAATATATACAACAAAATTAACTAACTACCAAGAAATGAAAAGACCTAGTATAAAAACTCAGTACATGCTTGTATTTCCATAGATGGAGTCGTTCTTTTTGTTGATTTTTTTCTACTAGTATATAATTATAATATAAGGATTATATATTGCAGTATTTGGACAATCATATGCACCAAAAATGCTGTGTATTTCAGAGGCATGAAATAAAATTATAAAAATAAATTGTTTTGATGGTTAGTTTTTCATTTTTATTTTATTATTACTTTGTTCTGCATTTTGTAGCTCATTTGAATATTTCTAAAGGAATTATGAGGTAAAGATGATGAACTGATTCCATTGTCATGAGACATTTTGGATGTCACAAACCTCTTTTACTCTGCTAACTCAAATACATGTTTAGGCTGTCTTATGAGAAAATATACAAAAACCTTACAGTAGAATCTTCACTATAATAGCTGGTTAAGTCTTTTGGCATCATACCAAAGACTTGGGATCTAATGACATAAAAAGAGATGAAAAAAGAAAAAGAAAAAGAGAGTGGGTAGGGAGGGATGTTAGGGGATTACTGATTAGAGAGGCTAGAAGTATAAAAAATGTTGCATCTAAGACAATTGCTAAAATCTAACTGCCAAGATGTTCTGTTTTACCACTTAACATTCTTGCCTACAATTCTACTTACATATTGTTCCACACCTGTCCAAATTGCCCACATTTTAGTTATAATTTATAAGCACCACAGATGGAGTTAAGATGAAGTTAGCTATTTTTCTATAGAACTTTATTGGATTGGTTGTTTGCTTTGCGAAACTAATCATTCTCTTCTCTTCTTGTTTTTCTAGATTTTTGTAATTTTTATTCTTGATTGTTGACCCCTGTACATTCCCTGTGTACTACGGTGTCCCTTTTTTTATATCAATAAAGCTTATTACTTATCAAAAAAACAAGTAACCGCTTAATGGCAACTTCACCTTTCTGAGTCTTCTGACCAAAGCCTATTCCATTCAGTGCTGATATGTTTCTTATGCTATATTTTCCTTAGCATTCTCATCATTCCATCGTGTTTATTTACCCCTGTTTAAATAACTCCTTTTTTCTATATGTGTAGATGCACAAGCTGTATTTGAAGAGATGGTGCGACTGGGGATAAGTCCAACCATGAAATCCCACATGCTACTTTTATCCGCCTACTCCAGAACTGGCAATGTTGCTAAATGTGAAGGCATTGTGAACCAAATGCAAAAATCCGGGCTTGAACCTGACACGTTTGTGTTTAACAGCATGATGAACCTGTATGGCCGGTTAGGCCAATTTGGAAAGATGGAGGAAGTTTTAGCTGCAATGGATAAAGGACCATATGTAGCTGATATCAGCACATATAACATCTTAATAAATGTATATGGACGTGCAGGGTTTTTGGACAGAATGGAAGAGCTTTTTCAGTCACTTCCCACAAAGAGTTTGAAACCTGATGTGATTACTTGGACTTCTCGGCTTGGAGCATATTCAAGAAAGAAACTATACAAAAGGTGCTTTGAAATTTTTGAAGAAATGATTGATTCTGGTTGTTATCCTGATGGAGGCACCGCTAAAGTACTCCTCTCGGCATGTTCAAGCCAAGAACAGATTGAGCAGGCTACTACTGTAATTAGAACAATTCACAAGAATATGAAAACTGCTTTGCCTCTTTGATGGATGCTTTTTTAAAGGTTTAGATCAAAGAAGTAGTTATTAACAGTTCTGTAGCCAGCAGGTTCCCCCAAACATTATGGCCATCTATTTGTATTTCAGTGAAAGTTTCCATTTAGATAAACACATAAAGTTAAAACCTGTAAAGACCTTTCTAGTTGTTAAATACTGCTGTTAGATAGCAATCAACATTGCATTCTTGCATTGCTTTACTGTAGAGTGTAGAGGATATAGTTCTTGAAACAGCCTCTCTGTTTTGTAGGTTAAGACGAACTCTTTCAGCTTAAATTTTAACTTACAAATATTTTTGCTGCATCATGACAGAGCAAGTCCCAAATATTTTATACTACTGGATTTTATGCTGAATTAAGGCAAACCAAAGTTTTTCATTATTTTATAGGAGATATAAAGTTGACTAAAAACCTTATTAAAATACCAATAGAATAGAATCATTGAACTTATAGGATCTAGGAACTCTTCTATATGGTGCTTTTGAGTTTTGATGAAGAATGTATTATGAAAGCGACCTCATAATATAATCATTAAATATGTATGGATCACTCATTCTTCCTTTTCCAATTTCCAGTTTATTTTAATTTGTTCCATAGGTTTAGAAAGTCAAATTATATTACCATAATCTACTAGTGAAATGGAAGACAAGTAATTTTTGAGGGAGAAACTATGCGTTTTTAGGATGCATGCTCCCTGGTTAGAGCCCGTAGATGATCATAATGGATTGGACTTGAGTAGGCTGATTCAAAAGCAGTGTTGTTTATAGGATCTGGATCAATTTATTTATTCAATGGAAGCAGTTGATGGTATGTGCTTTTTATCTTATGTCTTTTTATCATTTTAAAATTGTGTTTTTGTTATTAGTTTGGGTAAATTGATATGGTGGGATAAATTGTTAGATTAGTTTTTTATTTTTTATTTTGAATTGTAGTAGATAAAGCTTAGGTTTCTTTTGAATTTAAATATAAGACTTGTTTTGTTTTGTTGTTTTGTTGTTCTTTTTTTTTTTTTTTTTTTTTTTTTTTTTACAAGATAAAATTTTTACTTTAGCATAATTTTTTTTCTTTTTTTTTTAGAGACATATTTTAGCCTAATCTAAGTGTATATGTGTGTGAAACTCCCTCTTAGAGACTTGAACCTCGGCCCTTGCCCCCTCACACCCCACAAGCACTTATACTTGTGAAGTGACCATCGCACTAAAGGTGTGCGGTGGTAAATATAAAACTTGTTAACAAGTGACTACATGGCACAAGTTAAAGATTAATAAATGCTCAATTATGAGCTGTAATGCACCTTTTTCAAAGAAGAAAATACACTTGTTAATGATTCATTAGCTTGCATGCACAAATTCTAAATAGTTTAACTTTATTTTTTGAAAAATGTATAAAAATATTATTTAATTAAATATTTAATGTACCTTAACCATTGCCCTTAGGGCATTTATTAACAAAATCTTTTAAATATTAACTTTATCTTGTAAGGCCATAAATTATATGGATTGATATTGAATAATAAACAAGCTAAAAAATATTATTACTGAGAGAAATTTTATTTAGAAGGTCTGGACTCCCTCGGAAAAAGTCAATTTCTCAAATTAAGAAACTTTGGTTCCCTCAAAGCAACCAATAAAATTCATGTTCACAACACATTATATTTTTTCTTGGAATTTTTTGCAACATCACCTTTGAGAGTTCTTATTAAAGTAATCAATACTACATTTACTCTTTTCTACAAATTCTCTTGTTTAAATATTCATTTATTAATATTATCAATTACATATTAATTATAAGACAAAACTTATATACAGTACCTTAGGTGTTGTTTCTTAGGTTCTCCTCTTAAGATTCTGCCATGTGGCTACTTAACTTAAAAAATACAATTCCATCCATGAGAAAAAGCCACATAGAAGAATCTTAAGAAATGAATATAAAAAACAACATCTAAGTACTGTACCTAAGTCTTGTTCTTAATTATATACATATACTCTTCACAAAATTTTCTATACATCGCACAGTGGCACGGCACAAGCTTATTAGCTAGTACATTCATTGTTACTCAAGCAACTTGTTAGGTTTTCTTTATTATACGGTGGTGCTTGTTACAAAAACAAAACACACAATATCTGCAGTCTAAATGCACTAATAGAAATTGTGGAAAAGACAGAAAGAGGGATATTTTCTAGAGTATTGTTCTTGAAAATACCACTAAAAATTGATTATCTAAACAACAATGTGAAATGTGCTATTTATAGCACTATCCATCATTTCATGAGAGGTTAGAGCATTGGATACTAAATTTTTAGTATTTAGCATACCAAACACAAAAAATCACTTTCTTGAGATGTGTCAAATGCTAAATAAATATGGCATTTGCTACAATTATGTTCCAAGAATTGTGCGGAAAAATGTGCTATAAATATATATATATTTTTTATTTTATTCAAACTTTTCTCTCTCTTCTGTCACTAACTGACCCGTTGGACATTTACTCAAAGTCTCTCTCTCTTGTATGACCGTTGGGACTTTGAAAAAAAAAAAGAATTAAAAAAGAAGAAAGAAATAATATTTAAATAAAATGGTAAAATAATAGAAGATGTGATTTATGATGTATTGTAAAGTAGTGTATTAAAATAGATAAAGTAACTTTTTTATGTATCAAAATAGCATTTTTTTAGAACGCTTGATGCTTGCATTCATCCTTAGTTACAACCTAAAGTTGTAACCCCTCTTCTTCCTTTTTGAGAAACTTGTAACCCCTCTTCAAGAGTCGCACTTTTGCACCAAATGTGTCACACCCTTTCATCAAGAGTCATAACTCTTTGTTATAAACTATACTTAACCCACTATGAACATACTTATTTAGGTTCAGCGTGATTCAATATTTGTAGCAGTCAGAAACTAAATTTAGAATAAAGCCTTATGATGTATTTGAAAGTTGTTTAATTAAGTTCTGATTAGTCCTTTCTCAAAAAAAAAAAAAAAAAAAAAAGTTCTGAATAGTGTTTAGCTAGCTGGAGGAGTTTTTTTCCGAAGTGTTTAGCTAGATTACGACTGATGACTTTGTTGTTTTTGCAGTTTTGATTAGTCTTTTACTTGCTGTATCTTCGATTGAACAAATTTCTTACTCATAGAGAGAGAGAGAGCAATTCATGAAGATTTCACTCCAAAAAGTGAAATAAAATGAGATAGAGAGAATGTTAACTTAATTTTTTTTTTTAGAAAAAGAATGTTAACTTAATTTGTAAATGAAAATATAACTTCTTCTTTCTTTTCCTTTTTTTATTATTATTTTTTATTTATTATTTTTTTTATGGGTGTCCTTTTATGCATTGGTTGCAACTTGCAAAGAAGATATACTTTTGCCGTTGGTGCTCTAGTTTAAAATATAGGGTGAATTCCATTTACACTTCCTGAAATTTGGGCTAATTCCAATTAGGTCTAAAATTTTTCAAAACTAACTAATTTGGTTCTTAAAACCAATTTAGTCCCTAAAACAATTGTGAAAAAATAACTAACTGTTTTAGAGACTAAGTTAGTTTTAGGGACTAAATTGACTAGTTTTGAAAAGTCTTAAACCTAGTTAGCATTAACCCAAATCTCAAGGTATTTTAGTAAAATTTAACCTAAAATATATCTATAATTTTTTCCTCAAAAACAAATATATCTATAATCCTGTTAGAGATTGGATGAGGTCAAGCCAGTTTGTGGCTACGTGCTAGATAGGTTTTTGTAAACCTGTGTGCTTTTTGTTTTTGTACCATGTGTTTGCCACTATAGAGTTTCTGTGCTTTTGTTGCTTTTAGTGAATTTATTTATTTATAAAAAAAATTGACATAATAAATAATTAAAATATTGATAAAGACTATTAAAATTTCTGTTAAATTAAAGTATTTTTATATAAGTATAATGAAAAATGTATTATGTACATTTGTTAAAAAATTTTAACCATGGAGTCTAGCATAAAGCATGTGCTTAGCTTGTGAAACAAATCAATAATCTATCACTTTGTTGCGATCAACTTGACCTAGATTGGAGACCAACTTGATCATTGTCTAATACTAATTATAAGATAATGAACTAATTTGAGAAATTAGCATTAGTCTTAACTCTATTCATTAACATTCCTATTTAAAGGAAAAAGTGAATTAATAATTATTCTCTTTCTCTTAGTTCCATTTTGGTTTTTCCACTTCAACTGTTGAAAGAAACATTATTTAGGAATTACCTTTGAAATGAGTATTGATTTTTCAAATAACAAAAGAGTTAGTATGAGAAAGTGATATATTGGTTCTATCTCATAATTTTTTAAGAAGGGTTTGGAATAATTTTAGTGAAGAATCAAAGAAAAATGGTCCAAATCCTACGTTGAAATTTTACAAAATAATTAATATTTTAAATATATTTAAACTCAAGTTTCAATTAATTCAACTGATAAAATCACATTAAATATAAATTTTCAATTAATTCAATTTATAAACAAAAAAAATCGATCATCACATAACAAAGGTGATAGTTTTTAATTTCAAAATTCTAATGCACCTAACTTTAAAAAATAAAAATAAAAATTTCTAAATTTTATATATAAAAAAAATCTCTAAATGAAATGATAGAGAAATTGCTTATCTTATAAAACTTAGCTCAAGAGAACATAGGTACCTTGAAAATTCCATAAAACTGTGATTATACCACGTGACATCGCCATCAAAAGCCACCACAGGGCCACTCACCAACTTCTGCCTAATGGGTTTGTTGACACATTGACTCACCACCTTATACTATTTTCAATTCTCAATTTTGTCCCACATTTTGGCCTCCTATGTGTTATTTTTCATTTGAGATACCAACAACCAAAAATATATAAAGAGAAAAAAAAAAAAAAAAAAAGAAAGTTTGGAACACCCCACCAACCCCTTAAACCCCACCAAGTATTATTATAAGAGAAACAAAAAAATAGTGTAGTGTGTGACTGTGTGTCTGTGTTTGTTGAGGGAGAGAGAGAGAGAGAAAAAGCAGGGTTTTGTGATTTTGGGTTCAAACTTCAAAGTTTCAAACATGGCTTCAAGGTTGTTGTGGGCTTCAAGGGCTGCCTCTTACCTCAGGATCTCTGTGTTCCACAGAGGTTTTGCTTCTGGTATATATCAGAATTTACTTTGATGGGTTGTTCTTTATTTACCTTTTGTATGTATATATCAAATCATAAAGGCTGAGATGTGGATTTGGATCTCTCATTTATGTGTTAGTTAGTTAAAATGGTTGATCTATGGTTCTTTGATCAGAATATTGGTTTTTGGAAATGGGGTTTGTTTGTTTTTGTCATTGGTATCATATTTATTTACCAACTTTTGGTTGCTGAGATCAATGGTTTCTTGATTTTTGGAAATGGGGTTTGTTTGTCGTTGTCATTGGTCTCATATTTTCAACGTTTTGGACTTAATTACTGCAGAGATCAATGTGATCTTGAATCTGGGCATTCATATATCAATATACTCTCTCTCTCTCTCTCTCTCTCTGAAAGCTATACTTTTTATAGTGTGGTCAGTTTTTTGTTGTGCTGGAATTGTGATTAATGTTAGGCCAATTATTTCTATATATATATATATATATATATATAATGAAAATGAAATCTAAACCATTGTCTGTCACATATAATTTGTTTAAAATTCAAACCTAAGTGTGATTGTTTTGAAGTAGTTGCTGTCAGTTTGGACGATGATCTGTGCTACAGTGGTGGAAAGTGTGGTTCCAATATTGAGTTATTTGGACTTACAATTTGTGACAAATTAATGCATTCTGGTCATTTTCACATTGTTGCATGATTTCACATTCACAATCATAGACAAATACAAGAATAGAGAAGCACATAGAATAACCTTTAGGTGTACCTTTATAATTTATAAGAGAGTGAGTTATATTTGTCGTTAATGTGGCAATTATTTACTCTTTACCATTGTTGAATGGTTAGATTTTCCAGACAGAATTTAAGCTTCAATCTTTATTTCCGGCGTAGATATCCTTTTATTCATATAAAATCCAGTTGGCAAGTTTGGGTGGCTTAGAATCTTGTATAATACGACTACCAAGAAATGAAATGGGATTTCAAATCGAATAATTGTAATTACCTTTAAGTAATGCACTTTATTGGGTTGTTGTTTAGTAACAATTGATATGGACAATATTTTAGGGTTCCACACACTATTTTTGTAAGAAAAGAGGAGGATGATTACGAAATACTACCAAATTCAGAAAGTTAGCTTGGCTTGTCAGGGGAGAAATATATTGATTAGGTTTTAATAAGTTTCAACCATTAAAGGGTGTCCAAAATGATGTACTAAATCTGAAATCTTCATCTTGAATAATATTTTCGTAATCAATACATTTTTTGTTTATTGGTAATGAATGATTTTCTATTGGCATGCATTGTACTTGATAGATTTTGTCACACAAACAATGAACAGAACTATATGTTTGCATATTGTGATAGTCTTCCTATTATTGTTGTTATGATCATCTATATTAAAATCATAGTTGAAATTTCCTGTACAGATTGTTATGAAAACCAAAAAACTGTAATTTTTCTGATAATAAGCTCTGCCCCATTTCAACTCTTTCACAGATTTCTCTGTTCCTCTAAATCTAAATGGTCCTCACTGAGAAAAAGTGGCACTTGCAGCATTTTTTTTTTCTTTATTGTATACTTTCAGCTATTCTCAAAACGTAATTTATTTTTTCCTGCACTAAAGTAGGTGTCATATTTTCTTTTGGGCCAATGAACTCTAGCCCAAATGACACCTCCTCCCCTTGTAAGGTCATGAAGGAGGTTAAGGTTGTGGGTTTAAGAGTAGACCCACTGAATTTGTGTAACTTATCAGTTATCAATAAAATTAAAAGTTGTCCTCTTTTTTATTTTATTAATACATTATGCTTAGTTTGAACGGTATGCTTGTACTATGGTTCATCATTTGCACACGAAAGAGTTTGTACAAAGTTATGTACAGCCAATAGGCTGTTATTTTTTTATGGTGGTCATACTCTGATTTCAAGGACCACTCCATCTCGATTCAAGTATTTACTCATATGAAAAAACAGCTTATTTAATGATAATGTTACCACAAACTACTATTATTTATGACATCCCAACAGTATGTGGGGTGTCAAGAATATTGTAAAGAAAATGAAAAAGGATTTTGAATGCTTCTGCAAGCTTAATAAGCAACGTTCTTGATTTGTCAGAGCAGTGCTCTGCTCGCACTCTCTCTCTCTCTCAATTCTTTTACTGGAGTTTTACTTTCTCATATAAAGTTATCCAATCAAATTTCCTAATTGATATATCCATTTAGAATAAAGATAGTTCTCCCCTATAAATGATAATTTAGTTCATTGATTTTGTATTATTCAGCAAAATCTTTTCATTTCTAGATACAGAATCACTTTAGTTAATATTGATTTTGGAAATTGTGGAGATCAGATCTTTCTTGGATTCTTAGAAAATTGTCCTGCCTATTGTGCTTATACCTTTCTTCTCCAATTTACATGTAGTTGTGAAGGATCTTAAGTATCTTGACTCTCATGAGTGGGTGAAAGTTGAGGGGAATTCTGCTACTGTTGGTATAACTGACCATGCTCAGGATCATTTAGGTGATGTTGTCTACGTTGAATTACCGGAAGTGGGGGCTCCTGTATCACATGGCAGTAGCTTTGGTGCGGTTGAAAGTGTTAAGGCTACTAGTGATATTAATTCTCCCATTTCAGGGAAAGTAGTTGAAGTAAACGAAGAGCTCAATAACTCCCCTGGTCTGGTGAGTATCCTTTTTCTAATTTGAGTTTCGGCGCCTTATGTTATGTAGTGTCTCTTTTGGTCTGGATCAACTCAAGTAAATTCATAGATTGGAACAGTTGAGAAAAGATAACTATATTTTCTTTTTAATGGTTCACTGAAACTGAATGTCTCAATGTTGTCAATCATCTAGAAGCTACGCTAGAGTTTCAGTACATTGCCAGCCAATCTGAACTTGCTTTTGCATTTGTTAAGGATGTGATACCTGATGTTATGTTCGTTTATTGTACATGAGATTCCAAGCACAAGTGTTCTTGAGCTTTTTTTCCGCAAATCAAAGATTGTAGAGTCAGTCACAAAGCTTTACTTGCCACATAAAGCTGACTCTCTTTATCTCTCTCTCATCTTTTAACCTTTTGGAGGTTCTTCATTTCCTAGCATGTATTGAAACTTTGAAATGTGGTCCATCTTTATTTTTCGGCTATATATATATTCAATGCAAGTAGCTCAATCCAACACCTATCTTCTATTTATCAAAACCCTCCTCTTATCCATGGCTTTTTCATTAAGGGGAAGAGGTACCACTGAGTGCAAATGCTTGTGGTAGGTCAATCCAACACTAGTTTTCTCCATGCTTGTGCTAGGTACCACTGCCTTTAAAATGTTACTAATCTTACAATTAAGTTTTCTTCTTTTCATTTCTGGTTTTCTCAATTGCTCTCATGATAGATTACTAGCAGTTAATTTCATGGTTCTGATAAAATACCTTGTGTGGCCTTTTCATAATATAAGAACTTACTAAAAGTTGTTTTGATAGACGATATTCTAAAAAAAATCTGGTTTTCCAATTTCAAAATTGAATTTTAAGCTAATGCACTTTAGATTTTTTGGGGGGGGGGGGGGGGGGGGAGTTGTTATGAAGTGATTTGAACTGGGTCCAATCTTCATCTCTTGACATAAATGCTTCAATGAAACTTGTGTGAGGCTCAATCTTTGTCTCTTTGTTTGAATGCTCTGGATTCAGAGAGGTCTGACCATGACCAATTTTTGCCTCCTGACTTGTGTGCTTGCAACCTGAAGGCAATTTACCATTGCATGTTGTCTTCATCTTGCCCTGCATGACTTGTCCCCATGGCTCTCTTTGTCAACTGTTGCATGGTACTTCTTTCCCTCTCTTTTGGGTAGGGCTTCTAAGTCAAGTTTCATTCTTCTTCTCTTCTTCTTTTATTTATTATTTTATGATTGCCTCCCCTAAAAAAATCCTCCTTTTCTATTTCACCTTACCTTAAATGGCCTATAGTTATATATAGTTCCTTCTAGTTCTAGCATGCAAGGTTTTAGGCAATGTCCCTGAGTAGCCAATATTTGGAAAAAAAATCAAGAGCAGAATAGTCCATAAGGGCAACTCTCACGCTACTAAACTTATTGAGCTTAAGGTTGATACCGGTAGTTATCTGAATAAATTTATAGGTCTCTGAAAATGTTGATTAACCATCATCATTGTTTTAAAAAATTCATTCACATTTCCAATTTCCTTTAATTGGTGAAGTTTGACTTCTTTTTTGCCATCAAGAATATGTTTCTTCCTTCATTTCGTTTATGCTTATTTCTGATATAGCTATCTTGATGTAGATTAACTCAAGCCCATATGACAAAGGATGGATAATTAAGGTTGAGGTGAGCAACAGTGGTGAATTGAACAGCTTGATGGATGCAGATAAGTACACCAAGTTCTGTGAAGAAGAAGATGGAAGTCACTGAGTGACTTGCCACGAAGAACTTTGGGTACTTTTCATGTAGGGGTTGTCCATGGATAATCACGATAAATTACACAATCCTCAAAAGTGCGTGGTGCACATATCTTTCTTTCTATTTTTATCCAAACATGTGCTTTCATGGTTCTTCTTTTGTTGCCTAGGAGCTATAAATTTAGTGGATATCTTAAGCGAATAATCATTCTGGGTTTTAGTTTCATCCGTTGGTGCTGCTTAGGCAGGTTTGTGGTTTGAGAACCATTTTCATAATTTTCTTTTGAGTTGAATACTTATTCAACTTATGGGATCCCATTTTCTTGATGCTTGGAGAACGGTTTCTTATTCACTTGCTTTTGTTAGTTACATGAAGTTTTGTGGGTAGATGACCAGGGAACATAAACTAATGATCTTTGGAATTAAATCATAATGGCTAAATATCATTGTTCACTAATTTCAACATGCATTACCATTTTACTGCGTTGTTAGTGGTATGTTCTTCCAAATTTGGTGTTATGGATGTAGGTTTTAATGATCCAATCACACTAAGGATCTGTTTGAATACCGTTTATTGTTGAAAACTGAAAACACTAACAAAATAATTTTTAAATGTATGCATAGTGCCGTGAGACCTAGTTTTAATGAAAATATTGTTGAATTAAACAACTTGTGGGTCCCGTAGACAGTGCACGGGACCCATTGATAGAGACACAAATCCAAACGCTCACTAATTTCTTCAATTATTCCATTTTTATCTACTTTTTCCAATATCATTTTATCAAAAGCAGTGTTACTGAGTTTGAATCTTGTCTTTATTATACCCCCCAGGTCAAAAATAAAAAATTTCACATATTAGGTCTTAGGGAGGGAGTTTAGGTAAGCATGTATGAGGGAGTACTAGAACAGCGATTAAATTTCTTCTTTTTTATCATCTTAAGCTTTTGGGATTGGCGCTACCTCCCATTTCAAAAATTAATTCTTGTTTTATAACCGGAATATGCATCCTAGTTTTTTAACTGAATTGCGTATTCAAATTGAGAACTCTCGTAAAATTGAAGTAAATAAGAACAAAACCCATAAAGAGGGCCAACTGTTGAGAACCCAGTTACAAATAACCAACCAAAAGAGGGCTTACCGCTAAGAATGTTATAACCTTGATGCCTCGAAAAAGTGCAGTGGTGTAAAGAGCATCCTCATTTTCTTAGTCATCACAATTATAATGATACTCGTGCATTTGTTGTAATCCTTGGCCAATATCACATTGAAAATGGTAAGCCGCACGTAAGTGATGGATTGCATCAGTCAACTCCAACTTTTCTAAAAATTTATCAATGGGAGCCATCAACATTCATTGCACTTCTTTTATCTTATGAACTTGCTCCGTGTTTTGAATGGTTTCCTACAAAAGGCAATCAAAGTAAAAAACTAATTGTTGGCGTTGTTAAACAAATTTTAATTGTCATTTATTGATGATATAGAAGACTAGGAGATTTGAATATAGAATATGAAATGAATCAATTTATATTAGAAAAATAGTGTTATTATATGGTCTGAAATGTGAGGTGGAAGACATACCTTGGAGTCATTAAAATAAGCGAGGAAATTGTCTCCCCAGAGGTAGGATGATAATTTGCTAAGCCATGAAGTACAGTAGCATTTGGATTTTGGGTTTGAGTAGCAGCCATTGAAACTTGAAGAGACATTTGTTGAGATTTTTTGGTGCAGAAATTTGTCAAAATACTTAGGAAGAAAATATCTTATAAATTTTTTTGTAACTACTCTCACAACACTCAAGCAGAATACATAGAAATTCTTAATGAAAGAAAGATCTATTAATACTGATAACATTACACACTTTGCTACTCTAATTAAAGGGGATTAGTATAGATTCTGATGTGGCATTTTAAAATTTCAAATAAAATTTATTATTATTATTTTAGTAGCCATGACAGCTTCAAGTATGCCAATCGTGCAATCCATCAGCCATAGGCATTGAGATGACGGTAGGGACTAACTTGACAGCAAGTTAAAAATAATAGGGATCAAATTGTTTGTTAGAAAGAAAAAATGAGGAACGAATTGAAAGTGGCCCTAGAGCGTAGGGACAAAAATGGTAATTTCACCTCTTCTTTAGCGGCTTTTCTGTTACCCTTCATCCTTATTTTCATTGTCAATCATTTTTAATTTTTGACAACACTAAGGCAGACAAGACCAACTTGATCTCAATTTTTTTTTTTTTTTTTTTTTTTAGAGAGTTTCAACCTATGACGTCTGCTCCTGATGATAACTCTTTATCATTAGACCAAGACACTAATCAGTTTTTAGTGTAAGCGAGGATTGAACCCCAGATCTCTTATTCAACCATCAGAGACTTTACCAGTTGAGCTAACTTGATCTCAACTTAAGAATGCATTTCCAACTATTTTATACTAATTCAGCTCTAGAATCTAGACCAACTTTAAATTCAAAAAGTGCTGCTAAAAAAACAGTCTAGAAAAGGTACAACTACAATTTACTGCAATTACCATATGCTGAACATATAAGCAGTGAACTTGTAAGGTACTAAAATTTTAGTTAAAGTTTTAGATTGATACTCATCCTCACGAATTTGTTCATATTCATGATCATGATTCATGAACACATTATAATATTTGAGTAACCGTTTAATAGTAAAGCTTAAGCCTACTCGACTTGTTTTTTTGTTAAATAAATGGTCATAAATAAATATTTTCTGGAACTCATCAGGATCAAATCAGCAAGGTTTTATTCAGCAACTACAAAAGCAGAATCAAGAATACTACGAATGCTGGGAGGAATAAACTTCATCCGGACTAACAAAGGAAAAGAAAACATAGCTCTCTTAGCTAAGGCATGAGCTACAACATTGCCTTGCCTCCTAGTATGAGAGAAGAAATGATTCTGAAGAGAACCAACAGTAGACTTAGTATCTTTACAAGATGACCGACAGAAGATAGGGACATATCATCACGTCGGAGAGCATTAATAACCATCTCTGAACCTCCCTTGAAACTGGAATGATGAATATTGATCTCATGAACCAATCATTACTTGGTCAGGCAAGGATTATATTGTCTTTTTTGTTTGTTGACTATATATATTCATTGGTCTGAGCTGACTCCTTTGTCGTCTCTCAACTCTCAACTTGATTCTTCTTTCACTATGCTCTTATATTGCAGATTCCACAGTGTTCCAACAAGCCCCGCCATATCTGATATCTCTCTCAAGCTCTTTTCTTCTACTTCAAATTCCTTAGAACCACCCAAATACCACAAATCCCGCCCAAGAATAAGAATCAGAATGCTTACACTGAAAAATGTAGCAAAATCCAGCACCACCAGGAGTAAGAATGCCCAAATTGTCATCCTCATCCACTATCACTGTTCTTCCTTATTTTTATCATCATCATCATCAACAACCCAAAACATTAACATCAGCAAGAACCCATTCCTGCCTTCATCATGACTTGGGCTTGTTGCACACCTTGATCCACTTCTCTCAGATTAGTAATTTCCACTGCAGTTTCATTGACCTCTTCTTGTGCCCTTGAAAAGTAGTTAAGTGCCATTGGGGGCCAAGAAATTACCTCGTCCCATTCACCTGTAACAATTAAAATGGAATTATTGAAACTGTTCATTGAGTAAGGTATATTTGATTGATTTAAAAAGTTATCTATTAAAAAAAGCTGATGCACTGGTTTCTCTCTGGTTTCATTTATTTCAAAAGTCAGACATTGCTCTGCTTGGTGTTAAAACATTCAAATAATTTCATTTTATAGATTGAAGAATATGATGCAGGGCATTTCAAGTACCTATATCCTAATCCTCTTGTAACTAATTAGTTTGTGAGTTAGGTGATTTTTTAAGCATTAGCCGATAAGACACTTGTCAACCATCTAGAGGCTGCCAATGTCAAATAACTAGTATAAGCAGTAGAATGTAAGCTCTTTGTAAATCAGTTTTTGTATGTGAATGAAAATAAGCCTTGATAACTTTTACTTGAGAACTTAGTGTTCTTGTAGAGGTGCCTAACCACCTATCAATTTGTTCTAAGCAACTCTCATTCCGTCTAGTTCTAATTCATATTATAGCCCATCATCCTAATCCTCTTGTAACTAATTAGTTAGTTAGTTAGGTGATTTTTTAAGCATTAGCCGATAAGATTTAGACACTTGTCAACCATCTAGAGGTTGCCAATGCCAAATAACTAGCATAAGTAGTAGAATGTAAGCTCTTTGTAAATCAGTTTTTGTATGTGAATCAAAATTAGCCTTGATAGCTTTTACTTGAGAACTTAGTGTTCTTGTAGAGGTGCCTAACCACCTATCAATTTGTTCTAAGCAACTCTCATTCCATCTAGTTCTAATTCATATTATAGCCCATCATATTTCCCTGCATCAGAATAAATTGGTACATTTAAGAAAGACAGGATAGTGCACAAAATTAATGCTTATTACAATATATAAAGTAGAACTTACCGATAATTTATGCCAACGATCTGTCAAATTCATAAGGGATTGTGTTACACTTATCCCACAATCTTTGATGTTTTTGGGATTGCCTAGCAATAACTTGAATTCTTTATCACTAGGAACACTTCCAAGTAAATGCTGCCAAGTCAACATATACAATGATAAGTAAGACAAATGCTAGATAGATACTCCAGGAAAGAGGAGAGTTAGGAATAGAATTTAGATGGAAGCATACGCTGTGTTTCTTTAGAGTTTTCAAGTCTGGATGATCCCTTAATAACCTGTTATAGGCAGTTCTAAACATTCCTTTTACATCACCATCAGGATTATGAGCATAAATGCGTAGAAGAAGTTCTATGAACTTAAAAACCCTGAAATAGTTTACAGATATTATAAGTGGTATATGGGCATGTATAGGCAAGAGGCAATTTATCAATCATAGTTACCTCATTAAAAAATTGATGCTGTTTGTGCAACTATTCTCCTCTAAATTTCTATATGTTCTGCTGACATTGTCATCTTTGAATATCCACGCCAAACTTCTATATTTAAATTGATCTTGTAGAAACTTTGATTCCACTATCTGCAATAAGGAAGAAAACTAATACTCAATTATGCCAATGGTGAATGACAGATTCAATTTTGTTTAGTGGAGTTCCACTGGTGGTTGGATGGATTGATCATTTCTATTCTATCAATGGCATCATGCTAGAGCTGATCTAATTAATGTAGGATATGACTGGTAACAGAAAATAACAGATGAGTATGCTTCACGGGAGGTCTGGATTTCATTTTTTGGCTTGACATTTTGAGTTTGATACAACAAGAAATTAAGGGAATACTTTTGGAATAAGAATTGAAAGGATGTATTTGGCACAATATGGTTTGATGCTTTTCATAGGGCAAATGTGGACCAATCGTATGCTAGATGAGAAATATTGCTATGTAAAATGAGTTGGCCATATGAACAAGAACAATGTCAGACTTTTGAATAAAGTGAAAACAGTGCATATTGTCCTAGGAAAAAATAGCATAACAACACATTATTGATTTTTGGCTTATATCTAGACCCATAATTTGAGCTTCAATATTCAATGGGATGAACTCACAAGAATTTGGTCTTTGATCTTGGTCACAAGACTTGAAATGTCTTCACATTTATCAGCTCTCATATAGAAATAAATCCCTGGCATCATATACAATGCAAATTTTTTAGTTCGTAATTATATGCAATCATCAATGCATCAAATTGTAACAACATTATTATCATACATGTAACAAATGTTACATTTTGTATACCATCCAAGATCACCCTCAAAATCTTTGTTTGCATAAGAAAAGCTTAAGGAAGTTTGTAAAGAGTTTGAATCAATGCAACCTCAAGGAATTCATACACCAAAATGCATAGATATAGATAGAGTCTACTTTTCACTTTTACTATTTGTCATATAAGTTCAAACAACTGGTGAAGGGAAGATTAATCAAGCAAACTAGAATAAACTCAATTCTGTTTGTTTTCTATAATAACTTATTACATAGCTTTATCCTTCCCAATTTCACCATTTTCCTAATAGGCCATTTTGGGCTGAAAAGATTACTTAAATGTCATTGTGTCTTTCTCACTTCAAAGAGCATGTTTTGGGATGGCACACACACATCAGAAAGTATCATCAAGAGATGAACTACCATACCTATAAGGGAAAGAAATGATCTGCAAATTTTCAAGAAATGCTCTGTTGCCAAATCATCATTTTCCAAGATGCAAAGCTTCAAAGTTGCTCTCCAATGATTGAGTAGATCTCCTCCATACTTCTCACTAATATATTAATATACAATTATCAATTAATTAGTACATGAAAACAAATGCTTTCTGTTAAAGAATATCTCATAACTCAATCTAACGGATTAAACGCCTTATTAATTTTGTTCTTCCAACAATGGGTGCATTTATCTATCTCTTGGGAAGGTATTCTTCAAGAGACCATATATATTACAATACACTTTTGATACACATATAAATCTACATATATTGAAGCATGTTTCTTACAATTAATTACGAGAACACTTACTTGCGTTGATCCCAAACATATATTCTCTCATCGATCACAAATGAGTACAAACTTGTCAACAATTTTGGGAAGTAATCATTCAACTCTTTCTCAACTTGCTCACTAGTTTTCTGTAACAATATATACAAACTTCAATGTATAGTATTTATAAAGTGATAAACATGCATTAAAAAAGAAAACCTTTTTTTAAAATCTTATTACTAAAAAGATTCAATCTACTTTTGCATAAGCAAACCAAAAAAAAAACCTTTGAAAAACTTCTCTCATTGTCACTGCCGCATGTAACATTAATCTACATACGACTTCTACAAAAGAAATTGGTAAAAGAAAGTTACAGGAGAATCAACTAATGATAATAATAGTAATAGATAAATAGATAGATAAGAGGACATACACATTGCCTATCATCATTAATGTGTACTGTGACATTCCTTGAGAAATAAATCTGGCTCGATGGACTGCCTGAGTAACTTCTGTAATCGAACATCTTCTTATATTCTGGATCTTTCTCAACTCTTTCCTTTATGTCAATTTTTTGGTCGCTGTACAGTTTATCATATGAAAGTGTCCAAATTGATGACAATTTCTCATTATTTAGTGAGAGGAGTGATAATACTCGGAATTGAAATCTCTCTTGAGAAGTCAACAGCATCGGATGAGCTCTCAAATGAATAAGCTGGTGCCTTTAAAAAGTAAAAGGTAAAACTAATCATGAAAGAATCGACTTAGACATTGAAAACATAATTTTATGCACATAAGAAAAATTTTAGTTGAAGGAAAATAAGTTTTTTTCAAGTGGAAGAAGAGTTTTAGTTGATTTTGTTGGGTTGAAAATTTTTTCAAAGTGAAGATAAAAGATCTCTATCTAAAAATAGAAAATGTTTTACCATTTCCTCTGATTTTATTGGTGTTTTCAGTTAATATTTTCAAGAAAATATTTTATAGCCAAACGGGTTTAAATGTAAATGAGTACTTACATTGGCATTGTTTTCATATGAGAGTAGAAATGGTTCAACTCCTTGTTGTTATGATCATTTCCCAATATGTTTTCCAATAAATTTTGTAACTGTGGCCTCAGCTTACTTACTCCAAGTTCATTTGAGATTCGCATCAATTTGGGACATCCATTTATAATAGCAATGTCTCCAATCTTTAGTTCTCCCATATATCCTTGATTCACCAATTGAGTAACACCAGCAATAATGCCCCTTCAAATATGAAATTTTAAAAAAGCAATCAATAAATCATTATATCACATGATAATTTTACAAAGATCAAGAAAATAAATTACAAGCTCTTTTCATACCTTACAATGGGCTTGTACTTATCATCCAATTGATAATTAGACCAAATCCCGGTATTTTTCTTTTTAAATTGGTCCAACGTGGAATCTATTTTCTGCACCACTAGCCAAACGTTGTGGTTACTTATAACCATGAGAGGATTAACAAATTCATCACTGCTAAGTCTTCGGAGAATACTTTTGCTCATCTGAGCTTTTTCAACAGTATCATATCGAATAAATGATACAAAATCACCACTCAATGCGCCATGACAAACATCTCCACCAGAGTTTGAAATTTCATAGTCCAGTGTTACTCTACCTTTTTCCTGTAGTAAATAGAAAGCAAAGCAACAATTTAGGGAGGTGTAGTGAGCACAAGATTAGTTAATCAACTATCAATTTGCATTTAAAGCATGATTATTAGAATTGGGAGTCGGATCGTAGGATCTACTAGACCAAAATGATTAAGATCGTAGTAGGATCGTGTACTTTTTTAAAATCGCATATAGGATTGGTGGAATCATGCATGATCGGTAGGATAAAAATGATCCTACCATCTTGAACAATACTAGATAGTGTTGAAGTGTAAAAAAATGTGAACTAAAAATATCCAAAAAGCCTCATGAAATAGATGTTGATGATTTATGAAATAGGCAAATCAAAATCAATCATAGTTGCAATATATGAAATCAAAACTTTATTTGTAATGGAGCATAAAAGGAAATCTTACCATATTTGTAATGGAACATAAAAGGAAATCTTACCAGTACAGGTTCTGTCAATGAACTCTTTGGTAGAGCTGTCAATAAAAGAAAAGAAAAGAAAAAAAATGATAGTCAAGTTTGTACTGTATAAGCCAAGTAAAATTGAATATATATATATACTGATTGAAGCATGGAAATGGGGGTAGCTTACTCGAAGAGGTTGACAAAGGTATTGAACGCTTCTGCAATAATTCAGTCCCAATTTCACGTTTTCTCATGCTTGTAGTTCTTGATGTAGAACAAGAAGCCTCTTTTTTAGAACTAGAAGAACCCCTTTTTAGTACTGAAGCATACGAAGCCTTCATTTTGGTTTCCATTTTGCAATTGTTCTTTAAGGAATCGATGCAGCAACGGGTTTGAAGGTGACTCAATTTCTACAAAATCCAATAATATATTTTTTGTGGATGAAAATATAAATTTGTTCACACCTCGAGAAAACCTAGCTTAGTACACAAGTAAAAGGGTATATGCGTTGGCAACATCAGCATGAGAACCCCTAATCTAAATAGTACTGTAATATACAAGTACAAAAAGGATGCACGTGGCTTATCCTTAAAAATAAGAAAGACACAAAGTTTCCAAGAAGATTCCACCCGACCCAATGATATATATGTCGAGTCAACTGTCAGGTATATACCAAAATAGATAGTCAATTTTATCTAACTAACGAAAAAGTTAATTTTTGTGACACTGTCATGTTTTTGTAGAGTCAAAGATGACAATGCCTGTCCAAATATTTATTCTGTGAAATTTTCGATTGTTGAGGAATTTTTCTTTCTTGGCGTTTTGAAATCAAGGGGCTTAGTAAAATTATGGGTTTTATTATACAAATGGGTTTGGTTAGGTGGTTTTGTTTGTATTAGGATTTCTGGGGTTATTTTATTTCGTTGACCGTTTTAGTTTAATCAGCTTTGTTTTTTATTATTTTTTTTGATTCTGGGATTTTTGAATTTTAAGGTTTTATTGGAGGAATTGGGACTATCATCATTAGAAGTAGTTAGATCTACGCTTGTGTCTCTGAATTCATATTCAACATATGTGCGATTCAGAATTGAAGATGGCCATGGCGATGGTCTCCCCTTCCTTAAAGAAAATTCTAAACTACCCAAATAGTGTAGTGTGTGTGTTGACTTTTGATGACAGAGAAACAGAAAAGACAAGGTTTTTTTGGTTTTTGGGTTCAAAGTTTCATTCAAACACGGCTTCAAGGGCTGCCTCATACCTCAGGATCTCTGTGTTCCACGGAGGCTTTGCTTCTGGTATTTATCAAACTTTGCTTTGATGGGTTGTTCTTTATTTGCCTTTTATATGTATATATCAATGAGAAAGACTGAGATGTGGATTTGGATCTCTTATTTATGTGTCAGTTGGTTGAAATGGTTGATCTATGATTCTTCTATCAGAATATTGGTTTTTAGAAATCGGGTTTGTTTGTTTTTGTCTTTGGTATCATATTTATTTTCCAAGTTTTGGTTTTTATTACTGCTGAGATCAATGGGTTCTTGATTTTTGGAAATGGGTTTTTTTGTTTTTGTCATTGGTATCATATATACCAAGTTTAAAAAAAAAAAAAAAATTTATTAAGACCAATGGGTTCTTGAATGTTGGCATTCATATATCAATATATTATGTGTGTGTGTGAAAGCTATACTTTGTATAGTGTGGTTAGTTTCTTGTTGTGCTAGAATTGTGAAGGCCAATTACTACCATAGATCATCTAAACTCTTAAGAATCAGTGGGTTCTTATCATTGAGATATTCTTACTATTGTTATTGTTAGCTCATCTATATGAAAATCATAGTTGAAATTTCCTGTACAGGTTGTTATACAAGAAAAGCTGTAATTTTTCTCATAATCATCTCTACCCCCATTTCAACTCTTTCTCAGATTCCTCTGTTCCTCTGATTCTAAATGGTCCTCACCAAGGCAAAAGTGACACTTGCAGCAATTTTTTCCTTTATTGTCTACGTTCAGCTATTTTTCAACTCTTTATTTATTTATTTCCCGCACTTGGAAAAAACTAGATGTCATATTTTCTTTTGGCCCAATGAACTCTAGCCCAAATGACACCTCCTTCCCCCGTAAGATCATGGTGGAGGGTAAGTTTGTGGGTTTAAGACCCGCTGAGTGTGTGTTTGTAACATGTCAATAAAAGTAGAAGGTGAATTATGCTCAGGTTGAACATTGTGCTTACAATATGATTCATCTCACTTCATCATTTGCACTCACATGACAAAGTGTTTGGACAAAGTTATGTAAGGACAATAGGCTGTTATTTTTTAGGTGTTCATACTCTGATTTCAAGGACCTCTCCATCTCAATTCAAGTATCTACTTATATGAAAAAGCAGCTTATTTGATGAAAGTGTAACCATTAACTACTATTATTTATGATGCTCCAACAGCATGTGGGGTGTCAAGAGTTTGTAAATAAAATGTAAAAGGATTTTGAATGCTTCTGCAAGTTTAACAAACAAAATTCTTAATCTGTTAGTGCATTGCTCAGCTCTCTCTCAATTTTTTTATTGGAGTTTTGTTTTCTCATATGAAGTTATCCAATCAAATTTCTAATTGATATATTCATATAGAATAAAGATGGATCTCCCATAGAAATGACAATCTAGTTCATTATTTTGTAGCATTCTGCAATATCTTTTTGTTTCTAGATACAGAATCAGTTTATTTAATATTGATTTTGGGAATTGTGTAGATCAGATATTTCTAGGATTCTTTGAAAATTGACTTACCTATTGTGCTTATACTCTTCTTCTCCATTTTACATGCAGTTGTGAAGGATCTTGAGTATCTTGACTAGTGGGTGAAAGTTGATGGGAATTCTGCTAATGTTGGTATACCGACCATGCTCTGGATTATTTAGGTGATGTTGTCTATGTTGAATTACTAGAAGAGGGGACTCCTGTATTACAAGGCAGCTTTGGTGCGGTTGAAATTGTCAAGGCTACTAGTGATTTTATTTCTCCCATTTCAGGCAAAGTGGTTGAAGTAAATGAAGAGCTCAAATGCTCAATGACTCTCCTGGTCTGGTGAGTCTCCTTTTCTAATTTGAGTTTCAGTGCCTTATGTATCCATAAACTACCATTATTTATGATGCTCCAACAACATGTGGGGTGTCAAGACTATTGTAAAGAATATGTAAAGGGGTTTGAATGCTTCTGCAAGCTTAACAAGCAACGTTCTTCATTTGTGAGTGCATTTCTCAGTTCTCTCTCTCAATTTTTTTATTGGAGTTTTGTTTTCTCATATGAAGTTATCCAATCAAATTTCTAATTGATATATCCATATAGAATAGAGGTGGTTCTGCCATATAAATGATAATCTAGTTCATTGATTTTGTGGCATTCTGCAATATCTTTTCATTTCTAGTTACAGAATCACTTTATTTAATATTGGTTGTGGAAATTGTGGATATCATGTCTTTGTTGGATTCTTTGAAAATTGACCTACCTATTGTGCTTATACTTTTCTTCTGCATTTTACGTGCAGTTGTGAAGGATCTTAAGTATCTTGACTATCATGAGTGGATTAACGTTGAGGGGAATTCTGATACTGTTGGCAACCGACCATGCTCAGGATTATTTAGGTGATGTTGTCTATGTTGAAATACTAGAAATGGGGGCTCCTGTATCACAGGGCAGCAGCTTTGGTGTGGTTGAAAGTGTCAATGCTACTAGTGATATTTATTGTCCCATTTTTTGGAAAGTGGTTGAAGTAAACTAAGAGCTCAATGACTCCCTGGGTCTGGTGAGTCTCCTTTTCTAATTTTAGTTTCAGTGCCTTATGTTATGTAGTTTTTTTTTTTTTTTTTTTTTTTGGGGGTGGGGGGGTTCTGGATCCACAAGTAAATTTATAGATTGGAACTGGAGAGAAAAGATAACCATATTCTCTTTTTCATTGTTGACTGAAACTGAATGTCTCTATATTGCCAATCATCTAGAAGCTACACTAGAGTTTCAGTACATTGCCAACCAATCTGAACTTGCTTTTGCATTTGTTAAGAATGTGATACCTGATGTTATGTTTGTTTATTTTACATGAGAATCCAAGCACAAGTGCTCTTGAGCCTGTTTTTTTCTTTCCCAATCAAGTTTGTGGAGTCAGTCAACAAGCTTTACTTACCACATTAAGCTGACTCTCTCATCTTTTATTCTTTTGGAGGTTCTTCTTTTCTTCGCATGTGTTGAAACATTGAAACACGGTCGCTTTCTGATAGCCTGTTATTTCCTTCCCTACCCCTCCTTGTCTCTCTCTCCAATGCAAGTAGCTCAATCCAACACCTATCTTCTTTTTATCAAAACCCTCCGCCTATCTATAGCCTTCCCATTAAGGGGAAGAGGTGCCACTGGGTTGCAAATGCTTGTGGCAGGTCAATCCAGCACTAGTTTTCTCCATGCTTGTGCTAGGTACCACTGCCCCTAAAACAGAACTAATGTTACAATTAAGTTTTCTGCCTTTCATTTCTAGTTTTCTCAATTGTTCTCGTGATAAATTACTTGCAGTTAAAGGCATAATATTATGGGTTTTATTATGCAATTGGGTTCGGCTTGATGGTTTTGTGTTAGGGTGTCTGGGGTTAATTTATTTCATTGACTGCTTAGTTTAATTGGCTTTATTTTTTATGACTCTTTTTGATTTTGGGATTTTTGAATTTTAGGGTTTTATTGGAGGAATTGTGATTGCCATCATTAGGAGTAGATCTTAGCAAGCCTCTGTATGTTTGTGTCTCTGTGTACAAGGGCATTTCCTCTTATATCATCTATTCCATTAAATTGAGTGATATACTACCATCTTGCAATGCACCAACATCAACATTAACCCAATGCCTAAAACAAAGTTGTTCTGTAGGCATAGGATGTTCTGATTCAGAATTGAAGAGAGCCTTACATATTGAGGGTGATGGTCTCCCCTTCCTTATAGAACATTCTAAACTACCCAAAATTCTCAACTGGCTCTAAAGTTCTTCTTGCTTGTGGCTTAAAAATATAGCGATCGGAAGTTTGGAACACCCCCACCAACTCTCCAAACCCCACCTAGTATTATTAGAATTTGTAAGAGAAACAAATATTTGTGTAGTGTATTTTGTGTGTTGAGGGAGAGAGAAACAGAAAGGGCCGTGTTTTTTGTTTTTGGGTTTAAAGTTTCCAACATGTCTTCAAGGTTGTTGTGGGCTTCAAGGGCTGCCTCATACCTCAGGATCTCAGTGTTCCATATATCAGACTTTGCTTTGATGGATTGTTCTTTATTTTCCTTGTATATGTATATATGAAAATGTGGATTTGGATCACTCATTTATGTGTTAGTCAAAATGGTTGATCTATGATTATTTGATCAGAATATTGGTTTTTGGAAATGGGGTCTGTTTTATTTTTTATTTTTTTCATTGGTATTATATTTAGTTACCAAGTTTTGGTTTTTATTACTGAAGAGATTGATGGGTTCTTGAATTTTGGAAATGGGATTTGTTTGTCGTTGTGATTGGTATCATATTTTTAAAGTTTTGGACTTGTTACAGCATAGATCAATGGGTTCTTGAATCTGGGCATTCTTATATCAATATACTCTGTGTGTGTGTGAAAGCTATACTTTTTATAGTTTGATCAATTTTTTGTTGTTCTGGAATTGTGATTAATGTTGGGCCAATTATTTCTATAATTTTTATTTTTAATGAAAATGAAATCTAAGCCATTGTCTGTCACATATAATTTGTCAAAAATTCAAACCCGAGTCTGAATGTTTTGAAGTAGTTGCTGTCAGTATGGACCATGATCTGTGCTACAGTGGTGGAATGTTGGTTGATATAGTGTGATGTTTGGACTTTCAATTTGTGAGAATCTAATGTATTCTGTTCATTTTCACTTTGTTGCATGATGTCACATTCACAGACAAATACAAGTATAGAACAACATAGAATAACCTTTAGGTGTACCATTATAAGAGACAGTTATATTTATCAGTAATGTGGAAATTGTTTACTCTACCATTGTTGAAGTTTAAAATTTTCCAGAAGGAATTTAAGCTTCAATTTTTATGTCCAGAGTTTAAAATTTTGAAAGAGTACTAGCAGTTGTAGATATCCTTTTATTCAGATAATAGACGGTTGTGAATTTTGGGTAGCTTAGAATTTTGTATAAAATGATGCATTCCAAATTTTATAATTGTAATTACCTTCACTGGAAAGCGTATAGAATATTACTGCCGGTACAATCCTAAGCTTTACCTTAAAGTAATGCACTTTACAGGGTTACTTTTATTATTTACTGACAATTGATATGGAAAATTTTAGGGTAATACACTCTTAGTCTTTGTAAGAAAGATGATGATGGTTATGAGATACGACCAAATTCAGAATGTTAATTTGGCTTGTCAGTGGAGAAATATATTGATTAGTTTTTAAAAAGTTTCAACTATTAAAGGTTGTCCAAAATGATGTTCTAAATCTGAATTTTTTATTTTAAATATTATTTTCCTATCAATGCATTTTTTGTTCATTAGAAATGGATGCTGGCATGCATTGTACTTGATAGATTTTGTCACACAAACAATGAACAGAAATATATATTTGCATATTGTGGTATTATTATTATTATTATATTTTTGTTATTATTATATTGTTGTTATTGTTGTTATTATTGTAATTATTGTTACGATTATCTATGATTCTATAGGAAAATATAGTTGAATTTTCCTGTACAGGTTGTTATACAAGAAAACCATAAAGATGTAATTTTTCTGATAATCATCTCTAGCCCCATTTCAACTCTTTCACAAATTCCTCCGTTACTCTAAATTTAAATGGTCCTCACCAAGGCAAAATTGGTGCTTGCAGCAATATTTTCTTTTATTTTCTATGTTCAGCTATTTTTCACCTCTTTATTATTTTTTTCCCCGCACTTTGAAAAAAGTAGGTGTCATATTTTCTGTTGGCACGATGAAATCTAGCCCAAATGGCACTTTCTTCCCTTGTAAAATCATGGTGGAGGGTAAGTTTGTGGGTTTAAGACCCACTGAGTGTGTTTGTAACTTGTCAATAAAATTAAAAGGTTGAACAGTGTGCTTACAATATGGTTCGTCTCACTTCGTCATTTGTAAACACAAGTGTTTGTACAAAGTTCTGTAAAGTCAATAGGCTGTTATTTTTTAGGTGGTCAAACTCTGATTTCAAGTACCTCTCTCCATTTTAATTTAAGCAGAAAATTGCTAGGACCACAACAAATGACACAACTCGCCCACTTGGACAGTTGTGAGTGTTGGAGAAAAAATAGTGGGTCTATGTGGGTCCACAACTTGCCACTCACAATTTGTCATGTGGGCAAGTTGTGGCAAAAGTTGTGTCACTAGCATTTTTCATTCAAGTATGTACTTATAGAAAAAGCAGCTTATTTAATGAAAATGTAACCATAAACACGCTCCAACAGCATGTGGGGTGTCAAGAGTATTGCAAAGAAAATATAAAGGGTTTTGAATGCTTCTGCAAGGTTAACAAAAAAAATTCTTAATTTGTAAGTGCATTGCTCAGCTCTCTCTCTCAATTTTTTTTTATTGGAGTTCTGTTTTCTTATATGAAGTTATCCTATCAAATTTCTAATCGATATATCCATATTGAATAAAGATGTTTCTAATCTTTTCATTTCTAGATACAGAATCACTCTAGTTAATATTGATTTTGGTAATTGTGGAGATCAGATCTTTCTGGGATTCTTAGAAAATTGTCATGCCTATTGTGCTTATACTTTTCTTCTCCATTTTACATGTAGTTGTTAAGGATCTTAAGTATCTTGACTCTCATGAGTGGGTTAAAGTTGAGGGGAATTCTGCTACTGTTGGTATAATTGACCGTGCTCAGGATCATTTAGGTGATGTTGTCTATGTTGAATTACTGGAAGTGGGGGCTCCTGTATCACATGGCAGCATTTTTGGTGTGGTTGAAGTGTTAAGGCTATTAGTGATATTAATTCTCCCATTTCGGGGAAATTGGTTGAAGTAACGAAGAGCTCAATGACTCCCCTGGTCTGGTGAGTCTCCTTTTCTAATTTGAGTTTCAGTGCCTTATGTAGGTTATTTATTTTTTTGGGTCCGGATCCACAAGTAAACTCATACATTGGAACAGGAGAGAAAAGATAACCATATTTTCTTTTTTATGCTTGACTGAAACTAAATGACTCTTTATTGCCAATCATCTAGGAGCTATGATTGAGTTTTAGTACATTGCCAGCCAATCTGAACTTGCTTTTGCATTTGTTAAGGATGTGATAGCCTATGTTCGTTTATTTTACATGAGATTCCAAGCGCAAGTGCTCTAGAGACCTTTTCTTCCACAATAAAAGATTGTAGAGTCAGTCAACAAGCTTTACTTACCACATTAAGCTGACTCTCTCATTATCTCTCTCTCTCTCTCTCTCTCATCTTTTATTCTTTTGGAGGTTCTTCATTTCTTAGCATGTGTTGAAACTTTGAAACACAGTTGCTTTCCGATAGCCTGTTATTTCTTCCCTCTCTCTCTCTATTCAATGCAAGTAGCTCATTCCAATACCTATCTTCTTTTTATCAATACCCTCTGCTTATCTTTAGCCTTCTCATTAAGGGGAAGAGGTACCACTGGGCTCCAAATGCTTATGGTAGGTCAATCCAACACTAGTTTTCTCCATGCTTGTGTTAGGTACCACTGACCCTAAAACATAACTAACAATTAAGTTTTCTGCCTTTCATTTCCTTTTTTCTCAATTGCTCTCGTGATAAATTACTAGCAGTTAAAGGCATAATATTATGGGTTTTATCATTCAATTGGGTTCGGCTAGATGGTTTTGTATTAGGGTTTCTGGGGTTAATTTAGTTCATTTACTATTTAGTTTAATCGGCTTTATTTTATTTGCATTTTTTTTTATTATTCTTTTTGATTTTGGGATTTTTTTAATTTTAGGGTTTTATTGGAGGAATTGCGACTGCCATCATTAGGAATAGATCTTAGCAAGTCTCTGGACGTTTGTGTCTGTTTACAAGGGCATTGCCTCTTATATAATCTATTCCATCAAATTGAGTGATATACTACCATCTTGCAGTTCCCAACATCAACATTAACCCAAAGCCAAAGCGAAAGTTGTTCTGAAGGCAAAGGATGTTCTGATTCAGAATTGCAGAGAGTTGCACATATTGAGGGCGATGGTGATGGTCTCCCCTTCCTTATGGAACATTCTAAACAACCAAAAATTCTCAACTGGCTCCAAAATTCTTCTTGCCTGTGGCTTAAAAATATAGTGATTGGAAGTTTGGAACACCCCCACCAACTGTCCAAACCCCACTAAGTATTTTTATAATTTATAAGAGAAACACATATTAGTGTAGTGTGTGTTGTGTGTTGAGGGAGAGAGAAACAGAAAAGGCAGGTTTTTTTGTTTTTGGGTTTAAACTTCAAAGTTTCCAACATAGCTTCAAGGTTGTTGTGTGCTTCAAGGGCTGCCTCATTCCTCAAGATCTCAGTGTTCCACAGAGGCTTTCCTTCTGGTATATATCACACTTCGCTTTGATTCGTTGTTCTATATTTTCTTTTTATATTTATATGTCAATTAGAACAGCTGAGATTTGGATTTGGATCTCTCATTTATGTATTAGTTAGTTAAAATGGTTGATCTATGATTCTTTGATCAGAATATTTCGGGGGTGTTTGGTAGAGTAGTTTGAGATGGGATTTTTGTAATTTTTTGAAATACGTGTGGGTGAAAAAGTGTGTGGAAATGTGTGTAATGTTGTTTAAAATGTAAAAAATGTGAGTTTGAAATTAGAGACCAAACAGGCGTTTTTGGAAATTGGGTTGGTTTGTTTTTGTCATTGGTATCATGTTTACCAAGTTTTTTTTTTTTTTTTAATTACTGCTGAGGTCAATGGGTTCTTGAATTTGGGCATTCATAAATCAATATACTGAGTGTATGTGAAAGCTATACTTTTTATATTGTTGTCAGTTTCTTGTTGTATTGGAATTGTGATTAATCTTAGGTCAATTATTCCCATAATTTTTTTTTTCTTTTTAATGAAAATTGAAACCTAAGCCATTGTCTGTCACATATAATTTGTTGAAATTTCAAACCCAAGTGTGATTGTTTGGAAGTAGTTGCTGTCAGTATGGACAATGATCTGTGCTACAGTGGTGGAAAGTGTGGTGCATATTTGTTTAATTAAATCATATGAAATATAGGATGTGTGATATCTCAAATGTAATATGATTGTTGAACACAGTAATGCTATGATTATTATCTGACTTATTGAACACACTTCTTTGAGATTTAAATTTGTCATGGGACTACTTATCAAAAAAAAAAGTCATGGGATTAAGATACTAGTGGCTCATTTTTTAAGAGAATTTCTAAGAACAATGAAGGAATTTTATAGATGTAAAAGGGTTTTAAATGCTTCTGCAAGCTTAACACACCAAATTCTTAATTTGTCAATGCACTGCTCATCTCTCTCTCAATTCTTTTATTGGAGTTCTGTTTTCTCATAGGAAGTTATCTGATTAAATTTCTAATTGATATATCCATATGGAATAAAGATGGTTCCTCCCATACAAATGATAATCCAGTTTATTGATTTTGTAGTATGCAGCAATATCTTTTCATTTCTAGATATAGAATCACTTAAGGGGAAGCGGCTTTACTATAGTGGAGTGGTGTTGTGTGTGTCGGTGTAGTGGAGAGGCAGTGGATCACTGCAAGGTTGCGTACCAATTGTGGAGTTTTGCTTTGAGATCTTTTTGTGTCTCTTGGGTTTTACCTGAGAGAGTGGTTGACCTTTTGTTTGGGTGGTGCAATTGGTTGGGGAAGCACTCCTTGGCTATTAGGAACTTGGTGCCATTATGCATGATGTGGACAATCTGGAGGGAACGAAACAAGCATACTTTTGAGGATTTGGAGAGTACAGGGGACAAGCTCATTGCCTCATTTGTAGACACTTTGTTTGATTGGTCTCATGCTTAGGGATTCACATCTAGTGACTCCATTCCCATGTTTTTAGAGTCTCTTTCTTGCTGTACATAGCTTCTGTTTTTTTGGTGTAATTATTTTGGCTACTTTATGCTTTCTTTTTTTAAATAAATTATTCTCGTGTATCAAAAAAATAATTGTTGAGATGGGATCTTTTTTGGATTATTTGAAAATTGATCTGCTTTCTCCATTTTACATTCAGTTGTGAAGGATCTTAAGTACCTTGACTCTCATGAGTGGGTGAAAGTTGAGCAAAATTCTGCTACCGTTGGTATAACCGACCATGCTCAGGATCATTTAGATTCTGTTGTCTACATTGAATTACCGGAAGTGGGAGCTCCAGTATCACAGGGCGACGGCTTTGGTGTGGTTGAAAGTGTCAAGGCTACTAATGATATTAATTCTCCCATTTCAGGGAAAGTGCTTGAAGTAAATGAAGAGCTCAATGACTCCCCTGGTCTGGTGAGTCTCCTTTTCTAATTTGAGTTTCCGTGCTGTATGTTTTTTCTTATTTTTGTGTTTTGTTTTTGTTTTTTTGTTTTTGTTTTTGTGTTTGTTTTTTTTTTTTTTTTTTTTTTTTTTGTATTTTGGGTCTGGATCAACAAGTAAAGACTTTATTGTAAAGTCATAGATTGGAACAGGAGAGAAAGGATAACCATATTTTCTTTTTCCTGGTTGACTGAAACTGAATGTCTCAATATTGGGAATCATCTAAGACTAGGAGCTACACTAGAGTTTCAGTACAATACCAGCCAATTTGAACTTGCTTTTGCATTTGTTAAGGATGTGATTCCTGATGTTCTGTTTGTTTATTGTACATGCAAGTGCTCTTGTGCCTTTTTCCTATCTATAGTTTTCCCATTAAGGGGAAGAGGTACCACTGGGCTGCAATTGCTTGTGGTAGGTCAATCCAGCACTAGTTTTCTCCATGTTTGTGCTAGGTACCACTGCCCCTAAAATGTTACTAATCTTACAATTAATTTTTCTGCCTTTCATTTCTGGTTTTCTCAATAGCTCTCGTGATAAATTACTATCAGTTAATTGGTGGTTCTGATAAATATCTTGTGTGGCTTTATTTAATGTAGCTAATGTTCAATTTTTGTAATCTAAGAACTTGCAAAAAGTGGTTTTGATAATATTTTAAGATAACTAAAAAGTATCTACTAAATAAACAAGGAATCTGGTTTTCCAATTTCAAAATTGAATTTTGTGCTAATGCAGTTAAGAGTTAAGATTTTGGGGGAGGAGTGGTTATGAACTGATTTGAACCATTTCCAATCTTCATCTTTTGACATCAATGCATAAACGAAACATGTTAGAGGTTCAAATTTTGTCTCTGTTTATTTAAATGCTCTGAATTCAGAGAGGTCTGACTATGAACAAATTTTGCCTCCTGAATTGTGTGCTAGCTATTAAAGCTGGGCATATTTTACTATTTCTCTTTGTTGTCTTCATCTTGCCTTGCATGTCTTGTCCCCATGTCGCTTTTTGTCTAGTGTTACATGGTGTTCTTTCCCTTTCTTTTGGGTAGGGCTTCTAAGTCAAGTTTCCTTCTTCTTCTTCCTTAATTATTTTTTTAGTTACCTTAAATGGCCTATAGCGAGCAGAATAGACCATAAGGGAAACTCTCATGCTACTAAACTTATTGAGCTAAGGTTGATACTGGTAGTCATCTGAATAAATTTATGTCTCTGAAAATGTTGGTTAACCACCTTCATTGTGTTAAAAAATTCATTCACTGAGTTCATAAGGAAAGGGAATGGAATGGAATGGAAGAAACATATTTTCCATATTTTCCATTCCTTTCCCTTACTTAAATACATTTCATTCCATTCCATTCCTTTCCATTCTCTTATGAACCATATTTTCTGCCATCAAGAATATGTTTCTTCCTTCATTTCCTTTATGCTTATTTCTGATGTATCTGTCTTGATGTAGATTAACTCAAGCCCATATGACAAAGGATGGATAATTAAGGTTGAGGTGAGCGATAGTGGTGAATTGAAGAGCTTGATGGATGCAGATAAGTACACCAAGTTCTGTGAAGAAGATGATATTCACTGAGTGACTATGGCCACGAAGAACTTTGGGCAATTTTCATGTAGGGGTTGTCCGTGGATAATCACTATAAATTACACAATCCTTGAAGTGTGTGGTGCACATATCTTTCTTTCTATTTTTATCCAAACATGTGCTTTCATGGTTCTTCTTTTGTAACCTAAGAGCTATAAATTTAGCGGATATCCTAAGCAAATAATCATTCTGGGTTTTAGTTTCATCTATTGGTGCTGTTTAGGCAGGTTTGTGGTTTGAGAACCATTTTCATAATATTCGTTTGAGTTGAACACTTGTTCAACATATTGGATCTCATTTTCTTGATGCATGGAGAACGCTTTCTTATTCACTTGCTCTTGTTAGTTACTTGAAGTTCAGAGGGTGGATGTCAAGGGATGCTAAAGAAATTTATATTCTTTGGAATTAAATCATTATGGCTAAATATCATCGTTCACTAATTGCAACCTGTATTTCCATTTTACTATCTCGTCAGTGGTATCATTCTCCCAAATTTGGTGTTAGGTTTTAATGACCAAATCACATTAATTTATTCAATTATTCCATTTCCATCTACTTCTTTTTCCCAGGATATTTCACTTTACCATTTGGGTTTTTTCTCTCATTTTCAACTTGGTTTTCTCTCCAATTCAGAGGGATGCATTTTGGTGAGCCCAAATTAAAATTACCAGGTGCGACCATTTTCTTTCCTCCCTATTTTCAACTGATCCAAACATACTTTAGTGAGGGAGTTTAGGTCAACATGTATGAGGGAGTATTTTAACTATGGTTAGTGATTAAAGTTATGACAAAATTTGGATACAAACTTGGTTGTAACTTAAAGTTACAACTTCACTAAAAGGAATTAACGTTGTCATATATTTTGAAATTTTAATCGTTGGATTGCATGTTTTTTACACTTTTAATACACATGTCAAATTTAATTCCAATTAGATATTATTTACTATATGATCTATAAATTTACTTTTTATGCATAATTTTATACTACAAAAATTTGCAATTTAAACAATTGATTAATGATATAGTTATAAATCTTTAATCTTTTGGAAATTTTGCAAGCATGAAAGATATACGAAGAAAATGTAATCTAATAGTGAATTTGTCAAAATTCACATATAATAAAAAGAGATATTGAATGAAGTTATAACTTTAGGCTATAACCAAGTTTGCAATCAAACTTATTGGAATTAGCACTACCTCCCATTTTTAAATTTATACTTTTTTATCACCCTAAGCTTTGGGGATTGGCGCTACTTCCCATTTTAAAAATTAATTCTTGTTTTTTTTAATTGAAATATACATCCTTGTTTTTTAACTGGATTGTGAATTCAAATTAAGAACTCTCTTAAAGTAAATAAAAACAAAACCAACCAAAAGAGGGTTTACTGCTAAGAATATATAACCTTGTTGTCTGAGAATATCAGATCAAGATACCAATTGGTTTTTAGTGTAGGCTGGGGTCGAACCCTAGATCTTTTATTCAATCATCAGAGATTTTACTAGTTAAACTAACTGGTAATTGTCATTTAATGATGATATATAAGGCTAGGAGATTTGAATATAGAATATGAAATACCACTGCACATACTTGGTGCGATGGTTACTCCACAAGTGTAAGTGCTTGTAAGGTGTGGGGGGTAAGAGTCGAGGTTCAAGTCTCCAGGAGGAAATTTTATGCACATATATACTTAGATTAGAATAGAATAGAATTTCTATCTTGTGTGTGTGTGTATATATATATAGAACATGAAATAAATGAATTTATTATATTAGAAAAATAGTGTTATTTTATGGTCTGAAATGTGAGGTGGAAGACTTATACCTTGGAGTCATTAGAATAAGTGAGGAAATTCTCCCCAAAGGTAGGACAATAATTTGTTGAGCCATGAAGTATAGTAGCATTTGAATTTTGGGTTTGAGTAGCAGCCATTGAAACTTGATGAGAAATTTGTTGAGATATTTTTAGTACAGAAATTTGTCAAAATAATAAATTTTAAACTTAGGAAGAAAAATATCTTATCAAATAATTTATAATTAGTTTCACAACACTTCCTTCAAAAAAAAAAAAAAAATCTCACAACATTCAAGCAGAATACACAAAAGAAATTCTTAACGCAAGAAAGTTCTATTAATACTGATGACATTACACAAACTTTGCTTCGCTAATTATACCACTTTTCACTTCCACTTTTCTATGGTTGGGAAAAAGGGATTGTTGTAGCGATTATGTTTGTATTTGTGTTTGTGATGATGATGATGCTGAGATTTGGTTGAATTTATGTGTAAAAGTTTTGCTTGAATCTGTGATTGGTATATATATACACACAAATTTGGAACTACCCCTGAAGTCATGTGGCTAGCATTGGCCAGTGGAAAAGGACGTCAATAAATCCTTTTGGCACCACCCAAGGATAAGGTGCAACTTGGCAGACGCAAGAAGAAGAGAAAGAGAGATCCTTCGGAACCCAAAAACAAATATAGGATAAGCAAAGCTGGTACCATCAAGTGCTCTGAGTGTAAGAAGGATTGGACGTAATAGCAAAACATGTCCTTTAAAATCCAAAAAAGAAAGGTTTTTTTTTTTTTTTTTTATGAAAAAAGAAAAGAAAAAAAGACAAGGTTAGTTTTGTTCTCTATGTTATGTTTAATTTCTTGATGCTTATGTATATATTGTTTTGTTTGTTATAATGTGGGATACATTGTCTTACCAAAGGTCAAAACTTCAGCAAACACCTACACCAAGTACAACAAGTGTTGGTGCATCACAAGTATGATGGTTACACAACAATGGGAATTTATGCTTAATCCCCCTAAACTATTATTTCTGCAAAATTTACATCCCACCTTTTAGTTAGCTAATTTAGACTCACTACAATAATCAAATGACTGAATTGCCCCCATTTTAATCTCTTAAAACATCACTTGACACTCATTTGTCAATCTCTTGCTTTCGTATGCTACAGAAGTAGTAATTTATTAGTTCCTCTCCAGTCTCTTGATTCCCTTAGTCCCTCTCATTTTCTTGGCTCACTCCTTTAGTTCCATACCCCAGTCCTAAAAAACACTTAACTGAAATTACCACAAATTGAAAACTTGAACGGTCTCTCCCTCAATTTCAGTTTGTGTGGAGCAATGATTTCGTGTTTTCTTAGGTCATTTTTCTTCATTTCAACATACATGTATGTGCATATGTCATGAATAATTTGAACTGAAGCAATAAGCACAAAGAGTGACCTGAACAAATTTATTATCCATGATTTTCATTCGATATTATCACTTGTCAATTTCTATGACGATTGTAGCGCAAAGCCCTGAAAAATAAAAAATAATTAATTTTATGGTAATATTGGTTTCCAAATAAAAAAAAGGTATAAAACTAGTAGACATACAGATATATAGCTAGGTTCTTACTTTGTGTGTTTGCTTTGGGCCAAATTTGCCAAATAGCACAATTTTAACAAAATTTTAGGAGAAACGCATCCAGCCAAAGTTATTTAGTTATGCAGCACATTTTTAGAACTTGAGTTTGTATGTCAAACTCGAGTTCCAAGAAGCTCGCATGGCGTGCCAAGCAATAGAACTCATACTGCATGGAACTCTGAGTTTGCCAAACTCCATTTTGAGTTGGAACTCGAGTTCCAAAAATGTGCTACATAACTAAATAACTTATCGGGGTGATTTTTTTCCTAAAATTGTGCTATTTGGAAAATTTGGCCTTTGCTTTGTGCTAGTGAAAATGTAGATGATAAAGATTGATAGATAATACACAAAGAAACCTTTAATTTATCACGATTCAAGCAGCATGGCATTGTGCAGAGCAAATAGCTTATCTAAAGCAATAAACATGTTTCCTTTGTACCTTTTCATCATATTTGGAGTGAAGTTTAATTTACCTATCAAAAAAAAAAAAAAAAAATCTTGGTATTGTTGTTTGTTACATGGATTAGAATTTGGTTTCTTATTGGATTGTTGGAGAGGGGGGGGGGGGGCATCAATAATGTAAGTTTTTTTTTTTTTTTATTGGTGTGATCTTGGAATTTGTGTGTATGGAAAACAGGTGTTGAATTGTCTAAAAACCGACATGAAAGGTTTGTGATAGAAGAAGCGAGGTTAGAAGCGATGAATAAGGATGAAGATGTCAAATATGAAGCAATGAGAAAAATTGAATCTCTAAAGTAACAATTGATGATGGATGTGGAAGTAGGCAAATACAAAGGAGTTGTGAATAAACTGAAGCTGGCATCAATAGGGTCTTGGATGTTTTTTGTAGTTTGTTTGGTGTGTTTATGTACGCTGGCAAAACAAAAGCAGCCTATATGATGTTACCTTGATGCAACTTTTTGAATATTAATGTCCATGATAGTGGTGTATGAGTGTCTCAGAAAATGTAGCTTTATGTATATTTTGGTGTAAAAAGAAAAAGGTAACGTTTTTATGTTAGCTTTTGGTTTACCAGACAATTTAGCTTAATATTAACTTTGATAATCATTGGTTACCACCACCTACAAAATGTACATCACCTTAAGGCAAACAACAACACCAATGATTAAGGTAGGTAAACAACACACTGCTACATTTTATATAATCTAAATCCCAGTTATTAAGGCAACCAACAACAACAACACTGTATATAATCTAAATTCCAGAATTGTTTCTAAAAAAATCTTTATCAAGCTTTGACATAATAAGTATTTCACTCTGCAATGACTTGTATTTTCAAGTCTAACCAAATAGGTATTCCCATAAGAGTTGCCCATGCTATTGATGTAGCAATAGGCAGATATATCACCTAAATATGCAATCTGCAAACATGCAGCACATAAAGCTGCAGAATTATATTCAGGACAAAAAAATAATTCTAGAATCATCTTTAGTTACAGAATCTATATCACCTAAAGCTCCAGAATTATCACTACCAAATGTATGTGGATTAGATAAAACATATTATTGTTAATGCCTAGTTATATGTGCTCAAATTAAGGTTTCTTCTTCTTCTTCTTCTTCTTCTTCTTGGATTGCACCCTTTGAATGGCCCTTTCCACAGTTGGCACCACCACACGTTGACTGTTAGTACCACCACCAGCCGTTGAATCTCCAGAACTTGCAGCATCAACCATTGAATCTCCAGAACTTGCAGCAACCATTGAATCTCCAACACTTGTAGCAGCAACCATTGAATTTCCAGAACTTGCAGCAGCAACCATTGAATCTCCAACACTTGTAGCAGCAACCATTGAATCTCCAGAACTTGCAGCAACAACCCTTGCTTCTCCAGCCCCTGCAGTTGTTTCAGTTACAGCAACAGCACTTGTAGTAGCAACAATTCCACCTCCAGCACCTTGCTTTTTGTTAGCATTCATCTCATTCTGCATCACAACATTATATTAGTTATAGTTGAGTAAACAACAATCACATTAAACTATTATTAAACCTGCATTATACCAATCGCATTATTGTTATTAAACCTACAATATAACCTACAACTAGGAGAACAAAAATAAGAACACCGAATCGTTAGATTCGGTTTAGTTTGGCGGTTGTGAATTTGCCATTTTGCTCTGTTTTAGGGCACAATTTGTACTGAGGGAAATTATATCACAATTCCTCAATTCTTATGATATAACTTTTTTCTTTTTTACTTATCCTCTGTTTGGTTGGCAAGAAAAGTTAGGAGAAAAGAAAATCTGCAAGTTAGATTCCAGTTTCGGTGTTCTTATTTTTGTTCTCCTAGCTCTGGTTGTTTTGAGAGAAAATAGAGTAAAAACAGATTGGTAAGCGGATTTGAGTGTCTGAATCAGAGCACGACGTTTTGGATCCTTCCAATGTCGCTTTTGACGACATGGAATCCGAATCATAGTCCAATGATTTGCCAACGATTTTCATTCTATGATTTCCTTCTTTCTGTGTAAGAGAGTGAGGTTTTGTGGTGTGTTCTACAGGACAGAGTCGAAGAGAGAGGGGTTTAAATTTTGTCTGTTTGGTAGTTGAGAAAATGCCCAAGAAAATGAAGGAGAAAAGTTCCTGCTAGATGCAAGAAGTGGAGAAAGTGGCGGCTGGTTAGCATGTTTTTTTTTTTTTTTAATTTTTTTATGTTTTACGTTTTAGGCTTTTAGCTGTTTTTTTTTAGGATTAAACTTTAAATTACCTGTTTAAGTCTGTCTTGTTCATTTAATTTAAATATTTAATTAGATTGGATTAAAACTTATCCAAATTAAGTGAATTATTGAATGAGTTAAAGGGTTTGGATAAAATGTAATTTCTCAAAAAATTATCTATTCCCTAGTTTCATTTATTTCAAAAGTCAAATTCATTTATTTCAAAAGTCAAACATTGCTGCTTCGTGTTTTTTATTAAACATCCAAATAATTTCATTTTATGGATTGAAGAATAAATTAAGATATTTAAGAAAGACAGGACACTGCAGAAAATTAATGCTTTTTACAATAAAGTAGGACTTACCGATAACTTATGCCAACGATTTGTCAAAATGATATGGGATTCTGCTACACTTCTCGCACAATCTTTGATGTTTTTAGGATTGCCTAGCAATGACTTGAATTCTTCATTACTAGGAACACTTTCAAGTAAATTCTGCGAAGTCAATAAAAACAATGATAAGACAAATGCTAGATAGGTACACAAGGAAAGAGGACAGTTAGGAATAGAATTTTGATGGAAGCATACTGTGTGTTTCTTTAGACTTTCCTCTAATAAGCTGCTATAGGCAGTTTCAAACATTCCTTTTACATCACCATCAGCATTCAGAGCATACTTGTGTAGAAAAAGTGCTATGAACTTTAAAAACCTGAAATATTTTACAGATATTATGAAGTGGTATATGAGCGTGTATAGGCAAAAATCAATTTACCAATCATAGTTACCTCATTAAAAAATTGATGCAATTTGTACAACTATTCTCCGCTAACTTTGTAGATGTGCTGCAGAAATTGTCATCTTTGAATATCCCCTCCAATTTTCTGTATTTGAATTGATCTTGTAGAAACTTTGATTCCACTGTCTGCAATAAGGAAGAACTCTTCCAACGGTGAATGACAGGGTCAATTTTGTTTAGTGGAGTTCCACTGGTGGTTGACTGGATTGTTCATTTATATTCTATCAATGGCATTTTGCTAGAGCTGATCTAATTAATGTAGGATATGACTGGTAACAAAAATAAGAGATGAGTATGCTTGATGGAAGGTTTTGACTTTGATACAAGAAGAAATTAATAGAAGACTTTTGGAATAAGAATTAGTAGGATGTATTTGGCATGATATGGTTTGATGCTTCTCATAGGGCCAAGGTGGACCAATCATATGCTAGATGAGAAATTGCTATGCAAAATGAGTTGGCCCATATGAACAAGAACAACGTTAAGACTTTTCAGTAAAGTGCATTCAGTGCAATTTGTCCGCATAACATCACATTATTGATTTTTGGCTTAAATCTAGACCCATAATTTGAGCTTCAAAAGACAATGGGATGAACTTACAAGAATTCGGTCCTTGATCATGGTCACAAGACTTGAAATAGCTTTACTTTTATCAGCCTTCATATCTGTCATATAGATATAGATAGAGTTTGAATCAATGCAACCTCGACCTCAAGGAATTCATATGCCAAAATGCATAGATATAGATAGAGTCTACTTCTCGCTTTTACTATTTGTCATATAAGTTCAAAGTTCAAACACCTGGTGAAGGAAGATTAATGAAGCAAACCATAATAAACTCAATTCTGTTTGTTTTCTATAATAACTTGTTACATAGCTTTGTCCTTCCTAATTTTTTCATTTTCCTAGTAGGCCATTTTGGGTTAAAAAGATTACTTAAATGTCATTGCATCTTTCTCATTTCAAAGAGGATGTTTTACATGGCGCACACACACACCACAAAGTATCATCAAGAGATGACCTCCCATACCTATAAAGGAGAGAATTGATCTGCAAATTTTCAAGAAAGGCTGTGTTGCGAAATCATCATTATCCAAGATGCAAAGCTTCAAAGTAGCTCTCCATTGGCTGAGTAGATCTCCTCCATACTTCTCACTAATATATTAATATTCAATTATCAATTAATTAGCACAAGAAAACAAATGCTTTTTATTAAAGAATATCTCATAACTCAATCTGATGGATTTTACACCTTATTAATTTTGTTCTTCCAACAGTGGGTACATTTATCTATCTCCTAGGAAGGTATTCTTCAAGAGACCATATATATCACAAAACACTTTTGATACACATATAAATCTACAAATATTGAATCATGTTTCTTACAATTAATTACGAGAACACTTACTTGCTTTGATCCCAAACATCTATTCCCTCACTAATCATAAGTGAGAACAATCTCGTCCACAAATCTGGGAAGAAATTCTTCAACTCTTTCCCAACTTCCTCGCCAGTTTTCTGTAACAATTTAAACAAACTTCAATGTATAGTATTTATAAAGTGATAAACATGCATTAAAAAATGATAAAAAAAATGTTATTACTAAAAATAGTCTAAGTATAAATCATTCCTTTAGGATCATTCCATTTCATTCATTTATGAACTCCCAAATAAAGTCTTATTACAACCCTTCCACACGCACCCAAATCAACTTGGACATCTCTTGGAAATTTGATAAGCATTCTATCTACTTTTGTCATAAGCAAACCAAAAAAAAAAAAAAAATTGAAGAACTTCTCCCACTCTCACTGCCACATGTGATATTAATCTATCATATGACTTCTACAAAAGAAATTGCTGAAAGAAAGTTAAAGGACAATCATATAATACGCATTTAGTTAACAAAAATAAATAAAAATTTGAAGAATTTCTCTCACTCTCATTGCCACATGTTATATTAACCTAAATATGACTTCTACAAAAGAAATTGATGAAAGAAAGTTAAAGGGTAATCAACTAATTTGCATTGAATAATGAATAAAAAAAAGAAGATAGATAGACATACAAGAATACATACATATTGCCCATCATCATTAATGTGTATTATGACATTCCGAGAGAAAGTAATCTGGCTGGATGCAGTATTTGGGTAACCTTTTTTTTTATTTTTATAAACAGTATTTGGGTAACTTCCGTTCTTGTTGTCGACGTCGTAGTTGTACACTTTCTTATATTCTTCATATTTCTCAACTTTTGTTGCTATGTAATTAACTTCCGAATTTGGGTCACTTTTGTTCACGTTCACCACCTTATATTCTGGTTCTTTCAGTCTTCTCGCTTTCTTATCTTCTTCATCTCTATATTGAGCATCATATTTATTTTTCCAATCTGATGATTTTTTCTCATACTTTAGTAACCGAAGTGATGATACTACGAAATCCAATCTCTCTTGAGACGTCAACAATATCGGATGATTTATCAAATAAAGAAGTTTGCCCCTTCAAAAAGTAAAAGGTAAAAATAATCAGAAAAGAAATTGACTTAGACATTGAAAACATAATTTTATGCACATAAGAAAACCTATTTGTTTCAACATAAAATATTTCCCGATAAAAAAAGTTTTCAACTAAAATTTTATGAGGAAAATAAGTTATTCTCAAGTGGAAGAAGAGTTTTAGTTGATTTTGTTTGGTTGAAAAATTTTACAACATGAAGATAAAAGATCACTATCTAAAAAAAATGTATTACCATTTTCTAAGATTTTATTGGTGTTTTCAATTAATCCTAAAAATGTTTTTTGTTGACTATGATTTTCAGTGTACCAAATATTGAAAAATAAGAAAAATATTTTCAAGAAAATACTTTATACAAAGCCAAACGGGTTTAAATGTAAATGAGTACTTACATTTGCATTGTTTTCATATGACGGTAGAAATCATTCAACTCCTTATTGTTAGGATCATTTCCCAATAAGTCTGCTAATAGATTTTGTAGTTGGTCCCTTAGCTCACTCTCTCTAAGTTCATTTGAGATTCTCATCAATTTGGCACGACCATTAATAATAGCAATGTCTTGAATCTTTAGTTCTCCCATATATTGTAGATTCACCAATTGAATAACACCAGCAATAATGTCCCTTCGAATATGAAATTAAAAAAGAAAGTGATCAATAGATCATTATATCACATGATAATTTTACAAAGATCAAGAAAATAAATAGTAAGCTGTTTTCATACCTTACAATGATCTTGTACTTATCATCCAATAGATCATCACAAGACCAAATCCTGGTATTTTTCTCTTTAAATTGGTCTAACGTGGAATCTATTTTCTGCACCACTAGCCAAACGTCGTTGGTTTCATTTACAATTATTTTAGGATTAACAAATTCAGCAGTGCTAAATGTTTGGAGAAGACTCTTGCTCATCTGAGCTTCTTTAATAGTATCATATCGAATAAATGATACAGAATCACCACCCCAGGAGCCATGGCAAACATCTCCACCAGACTTGAAAATTTCGTACTCAAGTGTTACTGTACCTCTTTCCTGCAGTAAATAGAGAAGAATACCCAATTTTTAATTTAAAATAGAAAGCAAAGCAACAATTTAGGGAGGTGTGGTGAGCACAAGATAAGTTAATCAATTATCAATATGCATTTAAAGAATAATCTATTATGAAATTTTTTTTAGATGTGCATTTTGATTTGATGTGATTAGTAATTAATAGAGTTCACCATGATTCCCAATCATATGAAAGTTGGCCGAATTTGAGTTACAAAGGGGTATATTTCCAAAAAAGTTTATCAAGAGGAAGAACAAACTACCATTTCATTTCAGAATTTTGATGTATATATATATAGTAAGAATAAAAGTAAAACCACACATGCATGTAAAAAGTGTAGTCCAAGAACATGTAAAAAAAAATCAAGATTGTGAAAACGTGAACTATATAATATATGAAAAAGAACTCAATTTAGTGGCTGTAATAATTTCACACCAATTGTGTAGATATTGTCTACTTTGGGGCTCCATACCCCTCATGGATTTATTCTCCCTCTCATGCATTTGTTCTTCCCCTCCAAAACATACTGCTAGCCTTGATTTCTACACGCATCTTATGTGTTTTCTCAGGCGATGTTAGATGCCATGGATTGTAGACCCTTTTTTTGGATTTCAACAATTTTCAAATTCTTTGAATAGTTTAAACTAAGTAGCATCGTGTCCAAACAAGATCATTATGTGAATCATATGCCATAAATTTTATGATCAAATTGGTTGTGTACAAAGTGCATGCTTGTGCAATAAGGGTTTCACTAAAAACTATAAATATTACGTCTCACTTGTATGATATATATCTTTCTCAACCTATTACACTAAAGAAAATCTTACCACAACTACAGGTTCTGTCAATGAAGTCTTTGGTAGATCTGTGAAGAAAAAGAAAGAAAATGACTGTCAGTTTTTTATAAGCTAGCAGGCAAGTATATATAATTGAAAAGAAATTAAAGCGATGGGTAAAATGGGATTGCTTTACTTGAAAGGGTTGAAGAAGAAGGCATTGAACTCCTCGTCGATGCTGAAGATGTAGTCCGTTGTCTCACGCTTGAAGAGGTTGTTGAAGAAGGGTTTTTTTGGGAAGTAGACGCCAAAACTGAGGCATACGAAGGCTTATTTTTGCGTTCCATTTTCGTTCTTGTTCCGGAAGAAATCGATGCAGAAACAAAGACAGAGTAGAGACTGTTTGAAGTTGAAGGTGATTCACAAAAAGATCGAATAGGGTACCGGTTTGAAAGCTTGTCGCACGTGTAGAAGAAGAAAACTTCCGCAGTCATTTTCTTTTTTGTGTTTTGAAAGTGATGGACGTCCTATCATCACCTCGAATTAGCATGGCGAGAATGAAAGTGACTGCATGTAGGCAGCGAAAATGAAAGTGACTGCATGTAGGCAGCGAAAATGAAAGTGACTGCATGTGTTACAGTAAAATAAATAAATAACGAACGCGCACGTGATTGGCCTAAAGATTCATGAAGAATATTACATTTCTGCCCTACCCATTTACACCGGGCTCATATTTGTTGGGAGTATATACCCTATACCAAACTGCGATTTTTTTATTTAAGTAAAACTAATAATGAGTTAAAAATTTTGTGACACTGAGACTGAGAGTGTAGTCGTATTCGTTTTGTTTTGTTTTGTTTTATTTTTACTTTTTAGTTTTTACTGAGACTAAGAGTGTCAGGATATCAATGGCTGTCCGAACGTTTATTCTACAAAACCTTTCGACTGACCAGGAATTTTTCTTGGTTGGCGTTTAAAATCGTGAGGTATGATGTAATGGGTTTTATTATACAATTGAGTTTGGAATAGATGGTTTTGTTTGTATTGGGTTTTCTGGGGTTATTTTCTTTCGTTGACCGATTACTTTAATCTGCTTTACTTTTTATTATTCTTTTTGATTTTGGATTTTTTTTTTTTTTTAATTTTAAGGTTTTATTGGAGGAATTGGGTCTATAATCATTAGGAGCAGAATTGATAGATCTACGTTTGTGTCTCTGTTTACGCATTCAATATTTGTGCGATTCAGAATTGAAGATGGCCATGGCGATGGTCTCCCCTTCCTTATAGAACATTCTAAACTACCTAAATAGTGTAGTGTGCGTGTTGACTTTTAAGGAGAGAGAAACAGAAAAGGCAAGGTTTTTCAGTTTTTGGGTTCAAAGTTTCATTCAAACATGGCTTCAAGGGCTGCCTCATGCCTCAGGATCTCTGTGTTCCACAGTCGCTTTGCTTCTGGTATATATCAGGCTTTGCATTTATGGGTTGTTCTTTTTTTTGCCTTTTGTATGTATATGTCAATCAGAATGACTGAGGTGTGGATTTGAATCTCTCCATTTTCTGTGTTGGTTGGTTGAAATGATTGATCTATGATTCTTTGATCAGAACATTGGTACCATATTTATTTACCAAATTTTGGTTTTTATTACTGCTGAGATCAATGGGTTCTTGATTTTTGGAAATTGGGTTTGTTTGTTTTTGTCATTGGTATCATATATACCAAGTTTTTTATTTTGTTTTATTATTATTTTTATATACTAAATTACTGCTGAGATCAATCGCTTCTTGAATCTTGGCATTCATATATCAATATATTATCTGTGTCTGTGTGTGTGAAAGCTATGCTTTTTATAGTGTGGTCAGTTTCTTGTTGTGCTGGAATTGTTATTAATGTTAGGCCAATTACTATCATAGATCATTGTGATATTCTTATTATTGTTATTGTTAGATCATCCATATGAAAGTCATAGTTGAAATTTCCCAAGAAAACCAAAAAGCTGTAATTTTTCTCATAATTATCTCTATCCCCATTTCATATCTTTCACAGATTCCTCTGTTTCTCTAATTTTAAATGGTCCTCACCAGGGCAAAAGTGGCACTTGCAGCAATTTTTTCCTTTATTTTCTACGTTCAGCTGTTTTTCAACTCTTTATTTTTTTATTTCCCGCACTTGGAAAAAAGTAGGTGTCATATTTTCTTTTAGCCCAATGAACTCTAACCCAAATGACACCTCCTTCCCTTGTAAGATCATGGTGGAGGGTAAGTTTGTGGGTTTAAGACCTGCTGAGTGTGTGTGTTTGTAAGTTGTCAATAAAAGGAAAAGGTTAATTATGCTCAGGTTGAACAGTGTGCTTACAATATGGTTCATCTCACTTCATCATTTGCACACACAAGTGTTGGATAAAGTTATGTAAAGACAATAGGCTGTTATTTTTTAGGTGGTCATACTCTGATTTTATGGACCTCTCCATCTTAATTCAAGTATTTACTTATATGAAAAAGCAGCTTATTTAATGAAAATGTATCCATAAACTACTATTATTTATGATGCTCCAACAACATGTGGGGTGTCAAGACTATTGTAAAGAAAATGTAAAGGGTTTTGAATGCTTCTGCAAGCTTAACAAGCAACATTCTTCATTTGTGAGTGCATTTCTCAGTTCTCTCTCTCAATTTTTTTATTGGAGTTTTGTTTTCTCATATGAAGTTATCCAATCAAATTTCTAATTGATATATCCATATAGAATAGAGGTGGTTCTGCCATATAAATGATAATCTAGTTCATTGATTTTGTAGCATTCTGCAATATCTCTTCATTTATAGTTACAGAATCACTTTATTTAATATTGATTATGGGAATTGTGGATATCATGTCTTTGTTGGATTCTTTGAACATTGACCTACCTATTGTGCTTATACTTTTCTTCTGCATTTTACGTGCAGTTGTGAAGGATCTTAAGTATCTGGACTCTCATGAGTGGATTAACGTTGTGGGAAATTCTGATACCGTTGGCATAACCGACCATACTCAGGATTATTTAGGTGATGTTGTCTATGTTGAATTACTAGAAATGAGGGCTCCTGTATGCTGTATCACAGGGCAGCAGCTTTGGTGTGGTTGAAAGTGTCCATGCTACTAGTGATGATATTTATTGACCCATTTTTTGGAAAGTGGTTGAAGTAAACTAGGAGCTCAATGACTCCCTGGGTTTGGTGAGTCTCCTTTTCTAATTTGAGTTTTAGTGCCTTATGTAGGGAATTTTTTTTTTTTTTGGGCGGGGGGTGGGGTGTTTCTGGATCCACAAGTAAATTTATAGATTGGAACTGGAGAGAAAAGATAACCTTATTTTCTTTTTCATTGTTGACTGAAACTGAATGTCTCTATATTGCCAAGGGCTGTTTGGTTTTTAAAAAACCATTACTCATCATTGCTCACTCAATTTTTATCACTCATCACTCATCACTATACCACAACTTCCTAAGAGCATTCTTATCAAGGTTGCTATAAAATATAGCATTTAGCATCTCAAAAAGTTACTTTATTCATTTTAACAACTCACTTTACAAAATACCCAACATCAATAGTTCTATTATTTTATTACTTCATTTAAATATTCTTTTTTTATGTTTTCTTTATTCTTTCTCAATTAACTACCATAACTAACTAAAACTACCACAAGTACCCTGCAACGTTACTGCAAAGTAGTATTGGAGAGAATTATTCTTAGCTTTTTTTTTTTTTTTTGGAATTCATTCTCTTAGCATTCAATAATTGATAAGAATCCATAAAACACTAGCATCATTTATCAAAGAAACAATAATAGGATGATCACTTATTAAATGGAACATATCCATTTTCATTTATATTGTTGAAATTTTGCATCAAGTTTGAGATGTCAGCAACCATAATTTTTTCCTGCCAACTTGGTGTGCAACTAAAATTACAGACTTGAGCTACTCTTTTACTATTACACATAAACAAAATTCTGCAGCAACCAAGCCATTTAGCTTTGACAGCATCTTCCACCACGGCTTCTTGAGTTGCTGCATTAGCTGTTGATGCTCCACTGCTGGCAGCAGCTATCCAGTACAGATATCCAGCAGCTACCCAGTGCAGAAAAACCAGTGCAGAGGAAAAAACAGCAGTTAAATTAAACCAGTGCAGAAAAAGAAAACAGCAGCCCACACTCTGCAGGCAGCAGCTATCCAGTGCAGAAATCCAGCAGCTACCCAGTGCAGAAAAACCAGTGCAGAGGAAAAAGCAGCAGTTAAATTAAAACCAGTGCAGAAAAACCAATGCAGAGGAAAAAACAGCAGTTAAATTAAAACCAACAGAAACAATATCCAATATAGATGGGAGGAGGTAGTATCACATTATCTTAAAGTCCAGCAAAAATCACATCAATTGAACTATTAATCAAGCCAAAAAATTTTGTAAATCACTTGGGGCATCTAATGAAGACCAGCATTGGTATGAACTCTAAAAACACATGACCAACAATGTCTCTAGACTCAAACAGAAATAATAAAAAAGAAGATGCTATTACACAACTAATTTCTAAATTCTTTTGCTAGCTAAGAAAATGCAGGTAAAGAGAAAAGAAAGAAATAAAACTGACAAATCTTTTTTATTGATAAACTACACATCAATAGTTCACATACCAATTCTATTTTTATTTTTATTTTCATTCTTTGTTTAGGACTTTTGCTCAAGCTTACAAGTGAAGCCCATGATAACAAAATCCAAACACAAATTGTCAAAAAGCAACCAAATTTGCATTGATCACACCATAAAAGGATCAAGATATAACATCAATAAAAGCAACCAATCCATTTGTGAAATCTTAGCAAAACTCAAAGCTTTCAATAAACACTCTAAAGGCAGTAATCTAACTATAAGCTGTGATTAGACAACAATTTGTGAGAGCTAACTAAGAAGCCAATTGAGTAAATCATGCAAAATAAGGTAGACAGCACAGGGATTGTAATTTTAGATCTTAGTGACAGTAAATGTTCTCATCTAGGCTATTCATTTGAGACTGTTCTAAGGTGAGAACTTAGCTATAAAAGTTCACATACATAACTCATGAAAATACAATAAAAACTCACACTTGAAGTTCCTACGACTCGCCATGTAATTGCCATAAATGATTGATAAGGTCCGATTGGAGTTGATAATGGATTTCTTGGTCTCTAATGCGTTGATGACTTTGGATGAATGCCATAAATCCATTTGTATGCTCATGTGACACTTGTATAGGAGGATTATTCACTTCATCAATTTGTTCATAATCGAAGTCTACCGCTTCATTTTCATCTCGCTCATCTTCAACAATCATGTTATGGAGAATTATGCACGCTTTCATGATTTTTTGGAGCACTTCAGGATAGAAAAATCGTGCAAGTCCACGAACAATTGCGAATCGTGCCTGTAGTACTCCAAATGCACGCTCAACATCCTTCCTATACGCCTCTTGGGCTTTTGCAAATAAATTTTTTTTTTTCTTCTTGTGGAGCTGGAATTGTCTTCACAAATGTTGCCCACTTTGGATATATTCCATCAGCAAGGTAATATCCCATGTTGTAGTTATTACCATTGATTGAGTAATTAACTGGAGGAGCACGTCCTTGTGCTAGCTCAGAAAATATAGGTGACCGTTCTAACACATTAATATCATTATTTGATCCAGGTAACCCAAAAAATGCATGCCATATCCAAATATCATATGATGCCACTGCTTCCAAAATAATAGTTGGCTCACGAATATGACCACAATATTGACCTTTCCATGCACATGGACAATTTTTCAATTTTCAATGCATGCAATCAATTGAATCTAACATACCTGGAAATCCACACCTTTTGCCATGGGCTAACAATCTAGCAATATCTTCATTATTTGGCTTCCTCAAATATTCCTTAGAGAAAATATCAACCACAGCAGTAACAAATTTTTCCAAACTCTGTAAGGCAGTGGTTTCTCCAATCCGCACATACTCATCCATAAAATCACCCGTTACTCCATACGCAAGCATCCTGAGTGCAGCAGTGATCTTTTGAAAGGAAGATAACCCAAGCTTTTTGCCACCATTTCTTTTTTGGACAAAGTATGGATCATGAGCTTCTACCTTAGAAATAATATTGAGAAAAAGAGAACGGCTCATCCGAAATGTCCTTCGAAATACTTTCTCTGGATAAACTGGCAAGTCGGCAAAGTAGTCAAGGTAAAGCCTTTCATGGCCTACCAAATGGTTACGTCTAATATAGGAACGACGTTTTCGTGACGTTGAATTCTTGACTACTTCTTCGATTATTTCATCCTCATCGGAGTCATCAAGAAGCAATTTGCGAAGCAAAGAGCTACCCATGAATACTACCTTCAAGACAACAAATGAAGAGCAAATCATTGAAATAATCATTGAAGAGCAAATGAAGAGCAATTGGTCATTTACAATCTCTAACTGTCAAATTGACATTAATTAAAGGATAACAATACATAATGCCATGTCCAGACTGTCCAAACTTTGATTCTATTTTCAATGTGGGTGTTTAGCTCACAATACCAAGTAAGGGTTTCTTTTTAATTTTATATTTAGAGATGGAACCATTCAAAAGCAATAATATTGTAGTGTAAGCTTCTCTTCAGGAGAATGAAATAAAAAATAGAAAATCTGTAGACTTATCAACACATAGCAACTATCAGCATCAAAGAAGTTGACTTTGCTTCTTTGATAAGTATTTTTTAAGGCAATTCCAAAACTTTTTTTTCCCTCAGTAGAATTTAAGTGATATTAAAAAACTCTAGTACAAGTAATTGCAAGTATAATAATGCTTTCATATCAGACCTTACATGAGTTCCTGTCAGCATCATCTATGATCTATGTATACATATCAGGTACGTCTAAAATTTTATTTAAAAAAAAAAAAAATCCTCCCATATTCTAGTCTAAATCATGCTTGCAGATCAAGATTCCATCTCCCAATTGGTAGATATAATTATAATTCACAACACGAATTTGTTATGCCTGAAGGGTTACTAATCATTAAAAGATATAAATAACACAGTAAAAAGACCCTAACATCAAATTGGAGGAAAGGAGCAAAAAGAATGACAAAGTCACATGACATGATAGAGGAAGCACAAGCTTGCACTTTTAACTCCATAAAACCAGAATTACTTTTTTTTTTTTTTTTTTCCTGAATCAATTATAAAACAGTTACCTTCAGCAAAATGCAAAATCTATAATGTCACCACACAAAAACAAAAGTGACATTCCAGAATTGGAAACGTTTTTAATCAATCAAAACACAGACACACCCCTAGAGAATGCATGAAAGGTTTAACAAGCTTAGCAATATTGTGATGGACCTGATGGTTGTACAAATTTAGAATATATACATGTACATATGTTTAACCCCAAGGATAGCACAAACAACTAGGGATCACGCCTCATTAAGTGGAAAATATATTTTACCAAAAAAGCTTCATAAACATCCAGCAAATTTTTACATAATGAACTGACATTCTCATCAGCTAACTGTTTAAAATAAGAACCTTCAATAATGAGTGGTAAGTCAATTCAAGTCCTAAACAACTTCTTATTCAACTTTGGAGTTGGCAAATGTTTACAAGTTTAAACCACAACACATATGGCAACAAATTAATTCAATAATGTGTACTTCAAATGAACCCCAACAGTTCAGGAACTTGGCTTATGTGTTTTAGGCAGATGTCATCATGAGTAGGAAAGAAACTGATCTGTCATTGCAAAGCATAATGTTACATGATCGGTCATAGCAAAGCATAATGTTACATGATCGGTCATAGCAAATATCAGAAAATAAAACTCCATATCCATACCACTGATAATTCATTAAAAGACCCAATTCTTCCCAATAGAAAAGAGAAGATTTGTTCACTAACAATTTATAACATAATTACAACTTCAAGCACAGCTACAGCATTTTCACGGTAAGTGCTGAAATGACCAATTTCATCCTAGTAAACCAGAATTGCAGCATTAATTTCAAAAAGTAAAAGGAACATTTTTATTTTGTAATTTAGAAAAAAGGGTTAGCTGTAGAACAGAGCTAACTATTACACTAAATTTAATGTCACAATTATTTGTTGCAACATATCTGAATAAGATTGAATATAACCACCAAAAAATATGGCATCAACAAGCTCCTAGAGAAGGCAAAAGAACAACCAGCTAGCTGGCAGCATTTCCTTTTATAATTACTCTGAAATAATGTAACAAGAGACACATGCACACCGTCATACACAACCAGCAGATCCTATTATTTAAATGGTACCAAAATCTCAATATCATTCACATTCATATAACATAGCTCTCACACTGTTATTTTACACAAAGCAAGTAAATATCAAAGAACACAATGATCTAATACATTCCTTTTTTATATATAATATAAAATAACAAAATACATCAACCATTTTCTAACGTAACAAAGTTGATCTAGGCTTCAACAAAATACATCAACCATTTTTCTAACATAACAAGGTTGATCTAACTACTACCAAAATACATCTATCCAAGACATCATTTACATGTTTCAACTTTCAACTACCAAACTATTTACTTGACGCTTGTCTTGCAAGGATTCCCTCTTGGAGTTGTTCATAAAAAAGTTTTGTGCTCCGAACATGCCACTTGTGTCCAAGCTCATAATTCTCTCATCCTCTATCATACTTTTGATACGAAGCTTTTCTCTTTCAATTCTAAGTCTTTCCTCCTCCATTTGAATTCTTTTCTCCTCAAATCGAACTCTATCCCTATCCCTCAACTCTTCCAAACAAATTCTTTCCTTATCCCTCAACTCTTCCAATTGAAACCTTTCCGCTTTGATGCGGAGACTCTCTTTTTCTTGTCTTGTAAGTCCTCAACAACTTTCATTTTCTTTGCCAAGTATTCTCCAACATCTTTCCCAATAGCCTTTTTCTTTCGATTGGCCTTTTCGGCCTTCCTACCTATTGGTCTCTCGAAGTTGGTAGTGTCATCAACTAAGGACACATCATCCCCATCGGCAATAGATATTGAATCTTGAGTTGGAGGTAGCACTACTCTCGAGTATTCCTTAGGCATGCTCCATTTTGGTTGGTGCTTCAACACATGCCAACAATGTTCAAACGGAAAGTCTTTTTTGGCTTTTTCTTTATACATAGCCTTTGCATTTTCAATCTAAAAAAATTAAAAGAAAATGCAAATAATTAGTATCTTCAAACTATTGGTGAATATCTATTTTGAAACTATTACAATATAATTATACCTTGTCCTGTTCGGTTGTACCACTATGAGGGGTTGCTTCAAGTGCAGCTATGAACCCACAAAATCTACTTGTCTCCCTATTAATCATTCCCCATCGACATTTTAGGGAGCCAGTAGTACGTGTGCTGTCGGATGGGCTGCATTGGCAGAAGTATTGCCAAATTTTTTCCCAGAATCTTTCTTGTTTCAGCTCATTACCATGCACAGCATCAATACTAGTATTGAGCCATGCCGAAACAAGGATATTATCCTCCTCTACACTAAAGTTAGTACCCCGTCTTGGCGGTTTGTTGGAGGTGGTGATCTCAACTTCAGGGGAAGAAATTATGTTATTTTGGGATACACCCAACAAAGGAGAGTTAACATCAATTTGCCCTTCTATGATATCAGGGTAAAGCGGCATGTATCCTTGTGAGTCCATAAGTAGATAATGTCCAGTCAACTGAAGTTCAATATAAAATTAGAACCAATAAAAAGAGTAAATAATTACAACTAGAGTAAATATTAGTTCTCAACAACCAAGGAAATGAATCCAGATGTCTAAAGGTACAATGCCCTGCTTCTCAATAACCTTTTAAAATTTTCTATAAACATCATGTGTATAAGTATATATGCCACTGAACTCAAACATGATGTATGAAATTTCATACAAGTATAATGTTCATATGTGAGCAAAGTTTGATTTCATGTGTGTAGAGAAAAATGCAAATCTGTCTAAAATCTGTTCAACATATAAAACTCTAAAGATGTTACTAGAATTTTAAGGAGGAATTTCAGCAAACACAAACCTGTGCTTCACGTTCAATGCTGTTGTCCTGAGGAGTGAAGCAAGATTGCTGGTATCGCTCTAGTGTTTTTGGTTATACTGCAAAAAAAGAATTGAATTAGATAAAATTATAGGAATAGAATTAGAAACCAAAAAAAAAAAAAGTAAGGTGTACCTGACAAGAGAGAATTAGAGATGAGCTGAGGACTTGTCTGCCAAAGCTCAAAACGGCGCCGTGCGTTGGTCAACAGTGGTTTTGGAGTGTGAAATTTGGGTAAAGCTTTTAGCTCTAAGATCAGATCGGGAAGAACTGAGCAGCAATACAAGTCCCACAAAATCCCTAACCCAAAACAAAAAATAAATGGAAGCCTGACCCATGGAGCTTCAGTCTGACCCAAATGGAAGCCTAATCCCCTCCCTTGAATCTTTGGTTTTGAGATGAGAATATGGGTTTCAAGACTGGGTTTTTGGGTTTGGTCAAGGAGAGAAGAGTGGGTTCGGTATGGGTTCACTCAGAGGAAGAAGAGT
>JARYZH020000650.1:0-98853 GCA_030021035.2 Notholithocarpus densiflorus
CAGAGCAACTCCTTGGCTCACGGAGACGGGGGGGGGGGGGGGGTGTTCACAATGGTGGTGGTGGCTTTGGGTGGGAATGGGTGGCTCTTGAGTGTTTCTGGTTGTGATGGTTTATTCCAAAAAGGGGGGAAAATTTTTGAGAAACAAATTTCCAAACAGTTCGGATCATTTTCTTGGGTTGGGAAAACATAGAAAATCAAAATTTTGAGAATAAATTCTCAAAACAAGTTAATCAAACACAGGCTACATACAACCCTTCAAGGTTTTCTTATGGGTTGGCCCAAATGCTCTTTTTCTACAAACCTTTTCCCCTGTTTTTTCTTTCTTGGGGTGGGGTTGGGGGTGTTATAGGGTAAATTCTTACATAGTCCCTTCCTGGTTCATGCGTGTTAACTATAAACATGGCCATCCAACAATTACCTTATATACGGCCAGAAATCAGTGATTATGTTACATTAAACTTACAATTTGTGTGACACAAGTTGTTAGATGTTATAAAGTGTTACCACCATATGGTCCTCACTTTTTCAAAATCGTGGCTTAAAGTCACCTTATCAATTATTTTGGGTAATAATGTGTGCAAAAAACGTTGCTTTTTACTCTAAATAGTTGTAGATGGTTGTTTTTACGCCAAATTTTCTACAAGCCTAGCCTCTTTATAGGCCTCAAAGAGTAGACAGGCATTTCTAATATGGTAGAGTCTCTTTTAATCATCCCCCAAAAAATAAAAACACTGCCCAAGCCCATGTGATAGGAATTTGAGACATGTGGTTTGAAGGGTATAAGTCCATCTTTTTGGACCTTTTGCATGAATTCAAGCTATGCATGCACTTAGTGGGCTAGGGATGCTGGCAGCACCTAAAACTTATGGAGAGGGTCTAGTACCCAAAATTTTCACCCAAATAGTGGCTCCTAGCAACTTTTTGACCAAGCAAATTTTAGCCCCTAGAGCATGGCTGATCCCTTAGCTGAGCTTGGCTGCATACTGCCACTAAGTGCACCTCCCAAGGACCTAAAAAAAAGGGGGAAAAACAACCAATGGAGTTTAGTCAAATTATTTCCTAAACCATGCAAAAAGAAACCAATCTCTTCCCTAAACAAAAGCAATCCAAACAAAAACATCAAATTATCATCCTGGGGGCTAAAAGCCTCATCCATTAACCAAAAAGTAGTACTTAGCAGCACCTTGAGGTTGGCATAAAACCCTCTCATTAATTCAAAATGAGCAAGCCACATTTGGCTCAAAAACCATAACTTCAGACTAACAACTTATTCAGCCAGCAAAGAGTAAAACGACATTCTAAGGCCTAAGGGTAAAAATAGTGGTACCAAAGAGTCTTCTCTCTCTCTCCCTCACCACCTCTCTCAAATTCCTATTGCTGTCTTAGGAGGAAAGTTCCATACTTGATGTTCTAAGCATTATTTCTACATTTTTGTCATTCTAATTTTGATTCTCTCTTTCTAAATCACCAATAGCCTTTGTTTATCACACATTAGAAATTTTGAGCTTCGCTTTCCAAAAATAATCATTGTTGAGGTACAAATTTTCGAGTCTTAATTTTATTAGCCCACTCACAAAAATACTTACATAAGCCCATAAATTATTTTGAGCCCACATAAATATTCCCCATATATATTACCCAAATATTCTCCATGTTATTGGGCTTTCACAAATATTCCATATATAAGCCCCATAAATTGCCTTGGGCCCTCTCACAAATATTACCCATTATATCCCACATATTATCCAACTTGGGTTTTCACAAAAATACTCACCATATTGCTACCATATTGAGCCACAAAATTATACCATCTCTATAAAAAGCTCAAAAGCATTTACCTTGTGGGAAAAATCCAAAAGGCCCAACAAAACCCCCTCTAAATCCCGTTACGATACGGCATCTCTAAAAGCCCGTTATGATACGGTATCTCTAAAGTCCGTTACGATACGACACTCTAAAGCTCGTTATGATATGACAACTCTAAAGCCCGTTACGATATGTCATCTTTAAAACCCGTTACGATATGGCACTTTAAAGCCCGTTATGATACGGTATCTCTAAAGTCCGTTACGATACGGCATTCTAAAACCCGTTACGATACAGCACCTCTAAAGCCCGTTACGATACAGCACCTTAAAAGCCCGTTGCTACACGGCAATGTTTTTACAAAATTTTACGAAGCCCAAATATTATTTTGGCATTATTTCATAAAGCCCAAATGCTATTTTGGCACATGCTTGCTACAAAGCCCAAACTTTATTTTGGCAATTATTTCATAAAGCCCAAATGCTATTTTGGCACATATTTACAAAAGCTCAAATATTATTTTGACACTTGTTTTACATATACTAAATCCCTCACTCATGGGAAATATAATTACTCATCTCTCAAGAAATACCTCTCTTACAAAATTTACAAAAACCCATGTATATCACCCATGGCAAAACTCTTCATTTTGTAGGGATAACCAAGCTCAAAGAAGCTCAACTACAAAGCCCAGCTGAGCCAGCCCAGCCCACACATAAATCCCAGCAGCTGGAGATCACGTGAGCTGACCAACTAAATTTCAGCACAACTAAACAGCTGGAGCCTATTCCCATCAAGTCCAACTTATCCAATCAGATCTGAAGAGGACATGTGTCCATCAGGGGTTAAACCCTTCCTTCACAAGCTGAAATTTCATCATTTCTCATGTGACATAAAGCTGAAGGTGATGTGACAGAAAGCTGGGAAGCTTCAGCCAGTTGTCCCTTCTTTCTTCTCCAACCCATCCGGTTAAGAACCAGGAGCAGCCATGACCAGGCCATTAAAGCTCCTGAAACAACTTGAAATCAATTCATTTTCATACTAAAAACGTGTATTCTCTGGTTCATGGACCAAGCACATGAACCTCAAATGGGGAAACTTAGGGAAATGTGATTTGGAGGGCACCAAAGGGATCCCAGTAGAGTTCTCAACAAGGGCTCCAAGATTGACATCTGCCTTGGGGTGATACAATCTACCCTAGGGAGCTCTGATTCTAGCAGCAGCATAACCAAGATCATTAGCCTAATGCATGCTCTAATCCCATCAGCCAAGGCCAATCAACATTCAATGCTAAGTCAGAATCTCAGCTGTTATTACCCAAAACAGTAAGAATCTTTTAAAAGTTAAGCTTACCACTCTTAGCTAAAATCCAAAAACGATTCTCTAAGGATTTTCTGAAGATTGAGAAAGATTTAGCAGAGATTATTTGCTAATTACCCCCTAAAACCCAAATATAAAGGGAACTCTCCATTAATGCTTCAAGGGGACTAAGAGACACACCAAGAAAGACTCTTCCTTAACCTCTATGTTTAAGCCTTCTCTAAGCTCTGGAAAAAGTCACTGAGTTCTTAGTTTTAAGCTTAGAAACTAAGTCCCCAGCTCCTAGCTCAAAAACATTTCTCATAGCTCTACTCATAAATACTTATATACCCCCAGCAGAAAGTCCCAACAGCCTTACTATACACTCTCACTCATTACTCATACTACTCACAAATGACTCTCTCTACTCATTACTCACTATATTCATGACCATGTCTTAGCACCATACTGATCTTGCTGCGCTAGCTGGGATCTCTCTCTCTCCCTTCATCTCATACTAAGTTTTTCTCATTATTTGTTATAATGGAACCCATAATATTCATTTACTCATTTACTATTGAAGGTTATGATGTAACTATCACTATAGAATTTTTCCCTCATATTACTATGTTAGAAGACTCTTCTCCAGAGCCAATGGATGATGAGTTTGAAAATGTGGATACTTACCTTAATCTATGAAATAGCTAATAGCTAGAAGTTTATTCTGTTTGGTCTTACTTTACTGTTGGGACATTTTACTGCTGTGCTATTTTCTGCAGAAACATTTTACCACTGGGCTATTTTTTGCAGAAACATTTTACTGCTAGGCTATTTCTTATAGTATGTTTTTTAACCATGTTGATGTGTTTGCTGTAGAGATTGTTTATGGGTCATTCTTGTCAATCTCAATCTAGGCCCAAGGCATAAAATACAGTGAATTCTTTGAATCTTCACCGATAGTCTTTGGGCCGTGTATCAAGCTCATCATCAAGTTTCGGTTTAGGCACCCAACCCAACATAAATCTCATTTGTCGGGCGGGAAACTTTTTTGTCCCCGACAATCATTTTAAAGAACAAAGAAGAGTTTTGGGCTCATTCTAGCATTTCAGCCCTTGTCGCAAAAAATCCCCCCCCCCCCCCCACCACAGTGGTCTAACCTCAACATTTTATTTGTTACTAGCCATATCCAATTTGTGAGTGCTAGAACATTTATCATGTATCTCTACATATTTTGTTATTGAATAAAATACTTTCATTTTACACGTATTTATGTAAATATAGTTTATCTTCTCTCACACATGCACCTTTTTTGTTTACTGGAAGTAAGAATCAAACTCGGACTCTATAATCTTATACATATAAAAAAACCCACAAAAAATTATTTTGCTACAGTGTTTTCAGTTTTCAGCAATAAGCGATATCCAAATAGACCATTACTTTCAATTCATACTTCCGTATCTAATTATAAGATTAGAAAAGTTATTAAAAAAAAAAAAAAAAAAAAAAAACTAGAATTTCTTTCAACTCATAGTTGCAACTTGCAACTTGCAACTAGTGAAGAAAAAAAAAAAAAAAAAAAAAAAAAAACCTAACACCACATTTTCTGAGTACATCAATCAACATGACAAGGCAGTTCAAGACTTTAAAAATCTTAAAAGATAATTTGGTGAGGCGGGGGGGTGGGGGGCCGGGTGTGGTATGCTTCCTAATTGCATTATTCCATAAAATCCTAAGACAGATATTGATTTAATACACAAGGAGATTGTATTATCTCAGTTCATGCAGCTTTTAACCATCTAAGAAAGTTTCAAAAATGCAGTACAGAAGATGGCTTTTCTCACAAAATCTAGATACAAAGATTTAACCTATATAAAGAAACATTGGGAGAAAATCTAGCATTGCAATCCCTACATGAAAATGAATAAAATAAATTTGCTAAAGACAGATCAATCATAATTTTAGCAAATCTTTGGTATCCTATCTGTCATTTTTTTTTTTTTTTTAAAGTATCCTATCCCACACATATCCCAATAATAAAATCTACATAACTTTTTTTTGATAGGTAAATATCACTGCAATTCCAATACACAGGGTACGTACTGAAATGAAACAAAAGAGTAGAAAAGAAAAAAAGAAAAAAAAAATCAGCTACAAACAAGAAAACTAGCTAATGTGCAGAGAATCCATAATTTTTTTTATTATAAAAACTACATAATACAAAATGAGAAAATCAATAGGAACTCATACAAAGCATCTCGTCTTCTTGTAATTCTTTTTACCTCATAGATCCTTTTAGTTTGATTCAAACCCCTTGGATATAGAAACTTCCCCATTTTGACAACGTTGTTCTCACTATAACACGTGAAAAGATGTTAAGATGGATCACCAACCAAATACTTAAAACAATGAATCAAGTATAGGCAATGCCTTTTTTTTTTTTTTTTTTTCTTTTTTTTTACAAAATGCATAAGGATATGCACAATGCCATGTAGAACAAATTTTCAAATAGAGAGTTGGTTTGTATATTTTTTTATTAGTTTCAAAAGTGCAACAAACAAATTCACATTAATATTCTTAAGCATATGTTTAATTAATATTTTCATACAGACTATTAGGGAAATTTTTATTAACTTTCAATCTCAAGTTGACCAAAAGCCTCCTAAACCTTGGCCTATTGATATTGCTATAACTTTTGTATTAACTGGCACATATCAGCAGAGCTACATGTAGAATTTCAAAGACTCAAAGGATTGTCTAATAAGTGCACTACATGCAACTCCATATGTTTATCAAACCACAAGTTGAAGTAGGAAATTACCAAAATCGTCAAAAGCTTTAATTTGTTTATGTAATGACTTTAATACCCATACCCCCTCCCTCTTTTTAAAGTCAAAATGCTCTTTAGTATTTGCCCCCAAAAAAAGTCAATTTTCCTTAAGCAAATAGATGATAGGATAAAATCTTATTAGGAGAAGAGAGGACTCTCATATTAACTTGCTAGAAGATGACAACTTCACTATAGGACATGGGAGTGCAAATACTTAAAAGTGCATAAATGCATAATCTAGACTCACAATTGGCAATTCAATCAGAATTCCATCACAAGGAAACGGTTTTTTCACTTCCTTCATGACTAAAATTCCTTTATTACAAAAGATCAACAAAGTTATCTTTAGACATTTTTTGGACCACGAAAAAATATTGAAATCTTTGCTCTTAGCCTCTTATTGAAAGAGCATCATGTTTAGCACAGTTTATGGGCCATTTTGCTCTCAAGAGTTACAAAACCAACTTATGAACCATTTTTTGTTGCTAAGTTGCGCATGTATCCTGTGTGTACATGATTGGCCGATGGTGAATTTCGTCTTATTTGACCTTTGTCACCGTCCAATGACACATCTCACAACAAAGATTTTGTTTCCTTTTCACTGCTCTCCAACTACACAATCTTTCAAATTTTTAGTTTCATTTTACCATTAAATTTATTGGATTCTATGGAAATTGTACATGTTAGCAGACAACATAACTTGGCCCAATTAAAGTTTTGCAAAGAGACAAAATACTTTTATATACTTTCTTTTTATATCAAATACATTTCTAATTTCTTATTAAATTTAGGAAGTTTCCTAGACTTTGAATTCTATGATCTCTTCAGTTCTTATAAATTTGTTAAGATAATGCCAGATTGAAAGTATGGGCCAAGCGTAATTCATTGAAATGGACACTATCGGTCTATTCTGGCATTTTGTTTCGAGGTTATTGCTAAATTTATAATATACTAGTTCTATGTTCCCACGGCTTAATAAAAGAATTATATATATACATATATATTGATAATATAATTAAATTTAATAACAAATAAATTAGTAAAAATATTTTATAGATTATGGCAAGTTTTAAATTTCTAAAAGCTTTTAGTAGTAAATGTGCGTTGCACGGTTTTGGTCATAATATTAAAACATGAATAATTATATTTGAGGAACACTAATTAATGATTGGAGAAAAATGCTATACCCAGTTGGACAAAGACATAACTTTTACTTGTTCAAATAACAATTAAGGTGAAGTAGAGTGAGGAACAACAAATAATAATTATAAAATACCGGCATAATAACATTTATATTTAATTATAACTAGTAAGTTGCCCGTGCGATACGCGGATAATTTTGTGATATTTTATGTAAAACGGTTTTGGATAATATTGTACATATATTATAAAGAAAAAATAAAATATATTAGAGTAAAGAAACATATACATTTCGAGATATTAAAAATTGGTTTAGTAGTTTCACTGCATATTTGTAGCCTTCTTAAGGTAAGATTATTATTTTTTAAAATCATGAAACCAAAAATAAGGGTTCAAGTTACACTTGGTGTAACTTCATAAGAGTTAAACATTTTGTGAACCATTGATTACTATTAGATCTAAAGGTCAAAAAACACTCATAGTAGTATCATTATTATTCCCTAGAAATTAGTGATTTAGGCATTAACTCTTTTTATTAAAGGAAAAAAAAAAAAAAACCACAGCTTTAACTTTTTTTTTTTTTTTCGTCCATATCATCATCTTCTTCCTCTTGTCTTTCTTTTTGCACTATACTTTCAGGCCTCCATCATGAATGGTGGTTGGAATAATTCTGAAAATAACATCTCAAGTCTTTTCTTCTTCTTAGACTCGTTGTTGGAAAAAATTCTGAAAATAACTCTAAAGTCCTTTTCTTCTTGCTAGGCTCGCTGTTGAAAGAATTCTGAATATAACGTCTCTATATATAAACAAAATATTTTAGTCAAGATTCTCTCTTAAAGTTAATGTGAAAGTTCTTCTCATGGTTCCTCCACAAAGAAATTTCTTCAATAGAAAACACGCCATCCGCTTAAAAACTCCTTTATAGATACAAGACTATTATTAATGGTGGTAATGGAAATCCAAATTTAAGAAATATCTTTTCACTGCAATAGTTTTAGAGCACATGTGGTCTCCTCAACGTCAACTATGAAATTACCTAGTAACACCATATGAATAAACAAAAGAGAAGCTCTGTGGCTGCTTTCCGACCCAACTATGAGAATTTTATGAATGGTGGAGGCCTGAAAGTATAGTGCAAAAAGAAAGACAAGAGGAAGAAGATGATGATATGGACGAAAAAATAAAAAGAGTTAATGCTATGGTTTTTTTTTTCCCCTTTAATAAGAAAAGTTAATGCCTAAATCATTAATTTGTAGGGAGTAATAATGATACTACTATGAGTGTTTTTTGACCCTTAGATCTAATAGTAATCAATGGTTCATAAAAGGTGTAACTCTTGTGAAGTTACACCAGGTGTAACTTGAACCCATCTCTCTCTCTCTCTCTCTCTCTCTCTCTCTCTCTCTCTCTATATATATATATATATATAACAATATGCATTATTAATATCATCATTACATAATATAACATGTCATATATGAGTAAATGAAAAAAAAACACACATTCTTAATGAAGAAAAAAAAACCATGTCATATGTGAGTAAAGTTTTGTTTTAAAAAAAAAAAAAACATTTTGAGTGAAAAGGTAATAATATAATGTCATATGTGAGTGTAATAATAAAAAAAATGGATTTAGGAAAAAAATAATGATTTGTTTACATACCAGTTGAAAATCACCATACCAAACAGAATTTAGTGGAATTGATTGAAACAGGTGCAATTGATCAGAATGAGCTAGAATTTAGCATGAGATGAAATAGAGGAATGATTCGTATCGGTTAACTAACCGGAATGAAAAATTTCGGCCATTTTCGGGTAGAACGGAATGAAATTAATAACATTGGAAGGTATTAGATACAATTTTGATTATAATAATGCCTCATAGAGTAATCATGTAAGTTGGTTTGAGTCTATCTCCATCAAAAGGAACAATTTAACTTGGAGAGGCATTAGTAAATTACTATACAGTTATTAATCTCCAATGACTTTATAGTGTATATATATATATATATATATATATATATATAAATATATATATTTTTTTTTTTGATTCATATAGGTTGTTGAAGTACAGAACGTAACTTTAACCTTTCAGAGACAAATTATACACTAGAATTGCAAATCATCATTCATCAATGATCTAAAATTTATACTTAAAAAATAAAAAATTTGATCTTAAAGTGTTGTGACTTTTTTCCTCTCATTCGGAGAGGAAAATGAGGTATGGAATGAACTTAACCTTTCAGCAAGATATTGTACTTTGAATTTGTTAACTAGTAACCACCAAACGAGCTTTTAGAATTTACATCTGTGTTCTTTAAAAAATATCTATTTTACAACAAAAAAAGTAACTTTATCTATTTTAACAATCAATTTTACAATTCATACAATATCCCAATTTTTATTTTAACATACAACTCATTAAAGTAATATAAACCACCTCATCAAATAATATAAACAACTCATTTCTCTCTCTTTTCTCCCATCTCTCTTCCCTCTCTTCCTTTCTCTTTTCGTCAAACCCACACAACCAACAACCACCATCAAATTCAACAATCCTACCACTGCCAGCAACCACCTACCACTAGGGCTGTCCAACTAGTTGGATAACCCAATCAAACCGCCTGATCCAAAGCCCAACGGTCGGCTCCAAATAGTTGAGTGAATCTAATACAAATATAACTACTTCAAAAACTGAAATTTTGGTTCGAGTGATGGGTTCAGATGTTTGAAACCTGTAGCAACCAACCCAGCCAAAAATACTACATAGTTCTACTTTTTTCCTTTAGGTTTTAGATAGATTTGGATCCGGTGCAATACCCCTAAATCCCTCACAAAAAATTTCAACTTTTTTCATCTTTTACCTCTTTTAACTTTTAACATTTAAAAAAAAAAAAAAAAAAACTTTTTAAACCACTTTGATCCAATGACTGATATTAAAACTAACATTCCTAACTTTTAATCATAGCCGTTAAAAAGAAATTGCATGGTGCAATAGCTCTAATCTTAATCCGTTTTAGATATAGTTCTGCTCCATCTGCACGCGTTGATTTGATTTCTCTTTCACGTGGGCTGGGTAGGTTTCTCATTTTCATGGAATAGGCTTTGTCATATCATACACCACAAATTAATTATAAAAAATACTAGCCTCATCACACATGTTTTGCGCGTACGATGAGGCTTTTTTTGGATCTAATGTCATAATTTTCCATTCATCTCAATTTTTAAATTATGATACAACACAAATTTTAAATAAAAGAAACCGGTGAGTCTTGATAAAGTAAAAAAAAAAAAATCATGGTCTTGAAGGAAATATATAAAGTGGACTGAGAAGGTTTTTTTTTTTTTTTTTTTTTTTTTTTTTTTTTTTTTTTTAATAGGTTTGTTTTGAAGACATGAATTAGTAGGAGAGTGTCCTATTTTGTAAGAATTTTAAATGGAGTTAGAGATATATTTTTACCAAATTGTTTCCAAGTTTTGTCCCGGTTAAATGTAGTGTCTAGGAGTATTTTTGAACTACATAAAAATCTAGTCTAAAGAGGGGAATCATGTTATAAAGAGTATAGATTATTTGAATGAATTTTAGTAGCTATTCATGTGAGCATTAATGGCATTGTCCTACTGTGGTTTATGGGCTCAATGCTATTTCACCATTTAACCAAAAAGAAAACAATAACATTAATGGCTCACAAATATTCCTTGTCCCAATCTCAGAATCTATCTTTAAACTTCAAACCGTAGCCTTGACTCTTCCTTACTATCACCATTGCAGAGGCGTCATCTCGTCGCTTTGTATGTTTGTTACCATATGTTGGGTCTCTTCTTTCTCAATTATGATTTCAGACTCTCATTTCTCTCTTTATCTCCATTCCAAACTCATAGATCTTTGGTTTCTGTTTGTTATGTTTGATTTCCCTCTCTTTCTCCATTTTATGCTTTTTCTTTGTTTGATTTCTCTCTCTTTTAGTGTTTTTCCTTTAAACTAATAACCCGACAAAGCCGACTCGCCAAATCAAAGAACCGGTTTTGATCGACCATTTGGTTGACAGCTGGTGAAAGATCTATTCACCTGACTTGAGCAGGTCGAGTGATAGGTTGAACCCAAACCCATTCTGCCTGACCCGTAAATAGCATGCCTACCACCAAAACTCAGCCTAACCATCAAAACCTAGCCATCACCACCACCATTGAAACACCACCGAACCAAAAAAAATAAATAAAAAAAATAAAAAAATACCACTAACACTGAAACACCCTCGAATTAGAAAAACAAAAAAAAACCACCACCCAACTAAACCAAACACCACCACCACTGAAACACCATCGAATAAAATAAATTAAAATACAATAAAAACCAACAAAAATCAACAACCACTACTGAAAACACCAAACCACAACCAACAACCATAACAGAAGCTCGATGTCGATATACAACCACCCAGGATTGTCACCCAAAATCGCGAGCGAGAGAGAGAAGAGAGAGTTAGAGAGTGAGAGGAAGAGAGAAGAAGGGAGCCTAAGAGTGAGAGATAGGTCAAAGAAGAGAGAGAGAGAGAGAGAGAGAGAGAGAGAGAGAGAAAGTGAATAAAATATAAAAATTTAAGTTTACAACCTATGCAGAGTAATTTGTAAATATAAGTAGTTACTGTTCACAATTACTGAAAAATTAAGCAATGCACACTTGAACAAAGCTCAATTTGACTTTATGTGTAGTAAAAAAGCAATTTGGGGGGTTTTACACCCCCAATGTGAATTATTAAATCCTTAATCTAGGGAGTATAAGTTGCGAAGAGAAAGAAAAAAAAGAAAAAAAAAAACATGTTTTAGAGAAAAAAATGGGCTTTTGTGTAAGAGAAAATAGGTGGACATAATTTTTATATCACAACTTTTGATATAACATACTGTAAATGATGGTGAAAAAGTGATAGGTTCATATAATAATGACAAACAAACACTCATTCACAATTTGTCAAATCACAATTGTTGTAAAAGTCATGACAAAGAATATATGACTTATTAAAAATGGTTAAAGAGAAACTATCTTTAGTTAATAAAAAACTCTATTAAAAATAAACCTTATTTTTTACCGGTTGTTTTTCACTAAATTTTTTCGAAAAACAATACTTATCTCATGCCACCCGAAATAATATGAAACAAAGGAATAAAGATTCACATTTTCAGTCGTATTTTCAACGTTGCTACTAAACACAAAAAAAAAATAAAAAGAATAAAAAAAGAAAAATAAAGTTTTGTTTGGAGTAATGTTAGGGACACATCTTCTACTATAATTTTTGTCATAATTTGTTCATATGGTAAATTATAAATGATAAAGTAAAAATAATAAATTTACAATTTTACCACTCACAACTAGTAATGTGAATAAGTCAAAAATTAGAAGTTGTGTCTTGAATGATCCCGAAAAGAAAATGATAAGTTGCCACGGAAATGAAGACAAACATTCACAATTTAATAAAAAAGAATTGTGTGTATTATTAAACAAAAAGAAAAAAGAAAAAGAAAAAGAAAATGGCACAACATCATCAACACGTGCTTATGGGAATTAACAAGATTGGCTAGTGGCGCACACCAACACAACGCTTGTGCATACGTCAAACTTTCAACGTAAACCACACGGGTCGGTGAGTCACCACCCTCATTCAATTCCATTTCTCTTCCTTCCTTCTTCTTCTTCTACTTCCATTACCCAAAACTAAAAACCCTCTCTCTCTCTCTCTTTCTATCTGTCAAAACCCCTAATTCTCGAACCAAATTCCAATCCTTTTCAATCCTCCCATTCACAAAATCAAACGGCCTCGAAAAACTGATCAAATAACGGCTCTGATTCGATCTAAAATCTTTGCATGTTGTGGTTCGTGGATCGGTGAAGCTTTGGATTAGGGCTGTGATTCTGAAATTTTGGGTTTTTGAATTGGATTGGATCGGATTTTGGAGCTCGGTGAAAATTTGTGAGAAAAATTAGGGTTTTTTTTTTTATAATTTTTTTGGCGAAATGGATTCGAGTAGAAGAGCGGTGGAGTCGTACTGGAGGTCTAGAATGATCGACGGTGCCACGTCGGACGAGGACAAGGTGACTCCGGTGTACAAGCTCGAAGAGATCTGCGAGCTTCTCAGATCGTCGCATGTTAGTATTGTGAAGGAGGTCTCGGAGTTTATACTCAAGCGCCTCGAAAACAAGAGCCCCATTGTTAAACAAAAGGTAATAATTGTGATTATGAATTTGGGTTTTCGATTGGTGATGTTTGGATTTGGGGATTGGGTTCGGTAGTGGATCTGGGGGATTCTTGAAATCTTGGGGAATTTTTATTTTTGTTTTTCTGTTTGGTTGCTGGGAAAGTGAGGGGAAATAGAGAATTAAGAATTTGGGTTTTGGGAAATAAGGTTTTAGATTATTTTTGTTGTTTTAAGCTTTGTTTGATGAATAATCTTGTTCTTAATTTTTGTAATGATCTAATGCTGCTCAAGATGTGAAGAATCGTGTGAATTGAGTTGTTTTAATTGGTGCATGCAATTGCATTTTTGAGAATGAGGCAGCAATTGTAGAATGTTTAGGTGTTAATGGTGAATGAAATCTTGTTAAGTTATGGCTTTGCAATTGCTTGTGGTTAGTAGGTTTCCAATTTTACTAGTGACCCTATTTTGAATAGCAGCTGTTAGTTTCATAGTTACAAATATTAAGTAATTTGCAATTAGAACCTATAAACTTTTAGGGGATACATTGTGAAGTTTAGTAGGGTTTGATAGAATAGAAAGATATATGGATTATAGATGAACGAGTCTCCGCTGTCATCAGAATTGTAATTTGTGGATCGCTGCCACGCATTGTTTGATGTGGTGTATATGGAGGGAGAGGAACAATTGGCATTTTGAGGACGTGGAGAGAACTATGCATGATCTCAAATTCACTTTCCTTAAAACTTTGTTGGATTGGATGTTTAGTTTTGCATGGTCTGTCTTTATGTTCTGTTATTGATTTGATAGATTCACGTGCTTTGCATGATTGATTGTATGGTCCCAGGTCCCCTATTGTATACTCCATGTATACTTGGGTGGCTCTACTTTTGATATTAATAAGAATTGCATTACTTATATAAATAAATAGAAAGATGAGTCTGATCATAATGGTTTCGGATTTTTACTGAAAATTATGATTTTTGTAAGAGATGTTGATACCCCATTTATGCTCAAATTATGTGCAGGCTCTGAGGTTGATAAAATATGCAGTGGGAAAATCTGGTGTGGAGTTTAGGAGAGAAATGCAGAGACATTCAGCAGCTGTTCGCCCGCTATTTCACTATAAGGGACATCCGGATCCTTTGAAAGGGGATGCACTTAATAAGGCTGTGCGGGACACTGCTCATGAGACTATTGCTGCTATTTTTGCTGGGGAAAATGATAAGCCATCTCCTGCTGAAGATCTTAACAGAAGAATACAGGGGTTTGGAAATACAAACTACGAAATGCCATCAGAAGAAAAGAAATCATTTCTTAGCGAGGTAGTTGGTATTGGAAGTGCCTCTATCAAGCAGGGACTTAGTACTTTTGCACAAGGTCATCTATCAAAAAAGAATGAAAATGGAAGCTACAAGAGTCCAACAACTCTTCGGAGGTCATTGACTATTGAATCCGAGCATGGAGATAGATATGAACCTGTTGATTATCGTAATGAGAGTCAGGGTAGTTTTGGGATTTCTAAGAATGCGTCTAGTGGATCTTGGAGCCAGGATTCAAGAGTAACTAAGACTGAAATAACTAATGGGGAGTCTGGTCGAAGTTATAGAGAAAGTAAGACTCGTGAAGAGAGATTGTTGGAGACCATTGTAACATCTGGTGGTGTACGTCTACAACCCACTCGAGATGCTATTCAGGTTTTCCTTGTGGAGGCTGCAAAGTTGGATGCATTGGCTTTAAGTTATGCCCTTGAGTCAAAGCTTCAATCACCTCAGTGGCAGGTATGTTGATCTTCTTTGTCTATTCATGTAAGTCAAGATTTTCAATGCTACTATACAATGCCTATTCTCCTATAATATATTTCGGTTTCTTTAGATGTGACATGGTTGCTGTACGCTATCACCTTTTTTTTTAATAAAAAAAAAATAATAATTGGGATGCTTATTCTATACTAATTGACATAATATCTTATGGTTTTATGAAATCGGTGTCCTTCAGGTTCGAATGAAAGCCATCTGTGTCCTTGAGTCATTATTGAGAAAAAAGGATGATGAACATTTTTCAACTGTGGAATCTTACTTCAGTGAAAATAAAGATGTGGTGGTGAGATGTTCCGAGTCTCCTCAAGCTTCTTTGAAGGAAAAGGCCAACAAGGTAAAATTTTGTCATTTATTTATTCTTTATTAACTTTTCCTGGGTGAATGTATTTTATCTTCATTGTTTTCTGCTTAATTTGCTTGCAAGGCAATTTTTATCATATGCATTATTCTAAGTTATCCTTTCACCTGCTGTTAGTAATTGACTTTCCAAGATTTGGTGGACTAATTTCTTTGTACTGTGAAGTGTATATTTATCTTTCCCCTTGAATTAAACCAAACAAAAATGAGTTATGATTGTTGACCATCCATGAGGACAAGTGACTCACTTCAAGGAGGCAGAAACATTTTGCTCTGTTATGAGAGGCTGCTGCTCAAGAATTATTAGATTTTTCTTGCGTGTCAAATAAAACCAGAATAAATTGATTTTCTTCTGCTGATGGTTATGAGGAGGTGCCTTTGATAAACTCAATTATGAATGCTAAATTTTGCTTCACTCTTCTTGAAATTCAAATTAAAATTTGATCTGTACCAATATAATTGAGATGGCTAAATAACTATAGATGGTATCTTCCTTGTAAGAGAGCATCCCCACTTTTTATTGGTAAATAGAGTCTACTCTCCATTTAGGGATTGTTGACCAAATTCTCCCATCTGGAGATAAATATATGGAATGGAATGGTTCTGGCAAGATATTGCTTCATGCTTCATCTCCCTTTCATACTCACTTTTTTCCTTAAAAATTATGTCCATACATAAATAACCAAATCTCTCTTTATCTGATGATATTTTGGTATAGAAACAGTAACTGCCAATTTATAGCTTGGACTGAAACTTTCTTCTTTGATTACTTGGGAAGATCTGTAGTTGAAATAAACAATTGGCTCTTTATGGACAGGTTTTAAACCTTCTGGGTGGAGAACAGGCAGGCAGTGCAGCAACTTATACAGAAAAAACCAAGAAGGCTGATACTACTACTGTTGTTCCAATGCCCGACTTAATAGACACTGGTGATCCAGATGCTTACCAGGAAAATTTTACAAATAGTCAAAGTGATCAAAATATCACAAATCTGTCACCTCCACCTCCTTTGATTGATGATTTATTTGGAGATGGTCCAGGCACTGGTGTAAACGCTTCTGAATCGAAAAATGATGATGACCCCTTTGCAGATGTGTCATTTCATGCTAGTGATAGCGTAGAACATGCAGATGATCTCTTTTCTGGGATGATTGTTGATGATAAACAGAGTGCTAATGAAAATCATATGGCAGAGAAGAAAAATGGACCTGAACTATTTGATATTTTTGGGTCCAATCATGAACTTCCTCAGGAGCAAGAAACTCGTAAAAAAGATCTTAATGATTTGATGGATGGTTTGTCCATTAATGAAAATACCTCTAACATGAAGCAGAAAGGAACCTCTCCAGTAGGTTTTCCTCAAAGTCTGTTCTCAGATTCAAATAGTCATCCCAGCCATCAGGTACCTAATGATGCATTGAGTGGCATGTTCAATTCTCAAACGGCTATGACGAATGCAAATGTCATGTTTCCCCCTGGTGCCATGCCATACAATATATCTCCTGGCTTGATGATGAATCCCACCTTTTCTTCTCAACCTTTAAATTATGCTGCCATGGGGAGTCTCCTTGCTCAGCAGCAACTCCTTGCAACAATGTCTAACCTCCAACACCTTGGGAACATGAACACCCAAAATGCTGGTGTCAGTCATGTTGGGGGAACTAATGGAGCATATGTGCCCCCCCTTCCTGACATATTCCAATCAAACTTTCCAACTCAACAAGCTACCAGTACAATGATGAACAGTTCAAAGAAAGAGGAAACGAGAGCATTTGACTTTATCTCGGTAAGCTTAAGTTCAGATACTTGAGGTTTGACTGTTATTTTTTTTTCTTCATGATATATATTTGTTACAAATTTATGGATTTATGTTCAGATTTCTTGTTCTTAAGTTGTTAACTGTAGTCTCACTTGGAGTATGGCTTTTGTTGAAAAGATCTTAAGATTTCTGAAATGGTTTTTGATGGCACTTAACACACCCCCCCCCCCCCCCCTTTTATTTTTTCTGGTCAATAACAAGGCCTTCCTGGGTGGATCCTATTCAACCCATTACCCATTATGATTACCATATTTCATTTTATAAATGAGCAGAATTCCCATTCATCGCCAAGTTAAATAACTGAAAGTATTTAATTTAATAATAAATAAATAAAAACTTACATAAAAAGAAAAATAATATTTTACAATAAGTTATTGAAAGATTGCTGGTTTATTTACATTGATGTAAGTGGTATTGTAAAGTCTTAATGATTTTTAATAAAATATTTTCAAATAAAGTAGTGGAAGTGATCTTATTAAAAAAAAAATCTAATTTAATGCTATGACATGTGGTGGAAACTCCTTTTTCATTATACATAACTAGATTGGTGGGTGATATTGAATAACAGGGGAGAGAATTTATGGTGGAACTTGTGTTGCATTTGCTGTGACAATTGGTCCTCTTTGGATGTATGACATATGATTGAATATGGCATCATCGGGGCTTGAAAGTGGGGGAGTCTCTATAAAAGATTAATTGGCCCATATAGAAAAAACAGTATTTTGTATGTTTATTCACAGAGATCATAAATTCTTGTATTAGTGACTTGGGCTGATTGGATTACATCTTTTCATTTGCGCATATATATGGATAGGTACTTTCATTGATTCTACCTATTTTATTGGAAAATGAAAATCAATTCATTATATGGGGTCTTCAATTGGCTATTCTTATCATCCCTAGTTACGTAGTAATCTCTTTAGCACATTGGATTTATGAATTACTACCAAAGGTGATATGGAGTTAAAATGAGATAATGTCTTTTGGTTCTTCCATCCTGGTGTTATCTAATGGATCATTTTTAGATTTTGCCTCCTCCATTAAGCTTTGTATTTTGTCTGTTTTGTAGGACCATCTTAATGCAGCTCGTGACCCAAAGAGGGTGGTTTGAATCTTTGAGCTTATGCTTCTTCAGAGACTGCTTTAGGACTTTGATTATGGCTTTACAGCGTGTAGATTGAAGCAGGTTATACAGTTACATCAAAGAAGGCATTCTTTTGCAATAATGGAACATTTGCAAATACTACTAAGACATGTTTCCATGATAATTGCATTGCAAGCGAGTCAATGTGAAATCCTGGAACTAAGAAGAAAAGAGAGTGGAAATGCTTATGGGATTGTTGTATTCAACATGGAAGAATGAGAGAATGCTGTGTAGTTAGTTCGATTAATTATTTGAATCTGTATTGCCAGCACTTGTTGGATGTCTCTCTCTTTTGTAATGCATATGTAGAGTGTACCCCGGCGCGTCCCTTTTTTTCTCTTTTTAACTTTTTTTTTTCCCAAGAGGACTACTTATAGTGCATGCTTTTGAACCCAGAGAGTCAATAAAACGCAGTAGATTTTTTATATTTTTTGGTATTGTGTATGTGTTTATAATTATATATATGGAGAAAATTCAGAAAATTCATTACTCAAACTAATGGAACGAAAAGCATAACAAGAGAGTAAATTATAAAATCGGGTTACTTATGTGAGGGTCACTTTTGGTTTTCTTTGATGATCTTTCATATATTTTGAAAATTGCGCTTATTAACTTATGAAACTTGTATCAAAGAATGATATAAGTTGGTTTCAGCCATTGGTTTTGTTTGGAAAACATATTTTCAGGCATTTATCTTTTTATTATCTGGATATATCTTTTAGGGTTTCTAGTGGGACAGTGGTGAAATGCACTGAAAAAAAAAATTCAAACATTGCCCACTTGAATTAGTGAATTAGGGTTTGTTTTTGTTTGACCATATTTTAGATCTCACTACCCTAGAAAGGCCAGGGCATAGTTTAAAAAATCAAATCGGTCAAAGAATTGAAAAAGAGAGTAACTCTTAGTTCTCTGATTCAACAAAGTCGTAGAAAAGTAGCTCTACTTCGAGAAAGTTCTAGCTTTTTGGGTCCATATTTTGCAATGTGGAGCAAAGCCTCAAACATCACTTTCTTCCAAAATTCGAGAGGCAAAATATGCCAAGTATTTTTTTTTTCCCATTTTTGTACTGTTTCTATGATATTTTGGCATTTTGCTCGTCATTGGTCCAATTTTAGTTTATTAGTTGTTGATTAAAAGTTTTTTTCGTACTCTTTGCAATGACGACAAATTTGCTTCGATCGAACGACTAGAATTTTAGTTAAAGCTAGGTCAACTGTAGGATTTAGCCTTAAATTGATCAATTTTACCATTTTTAAGTGTTCTTTACAAAAATGAATGGGTATTGACCTTGGTTGACTGTAGTTTTAATTCAAAATACATTTCCTTCATTCAATCGACACAAAATATAGTCTAGAGTTAATTTTGAGATTGGTTTTAAAAAGGTGTCTTGGTCTTTTGGGAGAATTTTGAAAATTTTAAGACGGTTAAAATGGGTGGTGACAATTACAAAGGTGAAAAAAATTGTTGAAATATACAAATATCAATAGCAAAAACAAGCTATACAAAGTTTCCAGGGGGAAAAAAAATTTTCAATGAAATAAATTATAAGAAACATCATAAGGCCTGTACAAAAATTCGTTGACCAACAATTGGGAAGTAACAAGTTCATAAGCCTATATAGAATTGTAGGTTTCAGTTAGCTCAACTGGTAAAATCTTTGATGGTTGTATAAGAGATCTGGGATTTAATTCCCGCCTACACCAAAAACTGATTGGTGTCTTGGTCTGATGATAAAGAGCTATGCAGACGCCATAAATTGAAACTCTCTCTCAAAAAAAAAAAAAAAAAGTCTATATAGAATTTGCAAAAAAAAAATTTCAAAAAGTCAAGTAAAAAGAAGGAAAATAAAAAAGAAAAAAAGAAAAAGAAAAAGAGGCACACTGTTTAAAGTCCTGATTACCATAAGCACCTACAACCAAAAATTACTGAAACCTAAGCCAGTGGGCAGTGGCCTTGAAACCTAAGCCAAAGAAACGTAATATCACTTTCTTCAAAACTGGAAAAAGAAAATGAATGCAGTGTTTGATTTGTTTATTTCTTGGTTATTCAATGCAAAGGGGTTTGATTGTGTGTTATGGTTCTTGATTAAGTTTTAGTTTGTTCAAATTAAAAGTAATGGTTTCTTTTGATATAGATATGTGATAGAGTTCATCAAAAAAAAAAAGAAAGATATGTGATAGAGCAATTCTCCAATATAATGGCGATTCTCTGTTTTTCTCTTACTTTTTGCTTACTTTGAATTCACTTTTACTTTATTGAGGCACCATTTCATTACAACAAATTACTTTTATTACTATGTTTTGTAAATATCAAAAATTATTTCTGGTTTCATAAGTAATTTCTACTGTTGTTTTATAATGTTAATTTCCTAAGCTTATTGTGCATAGATTTGGTTAAGGTGGTTCCTGATGAGCGAAAGTAATTTTTTGCTAATTTGGTTTTTGTATACAAAGAGGTCAGTATCAATTTGGTTCTTCTTGTTTCTTAATTTTGATAACCCTGATGAGTGCCAATAACATGTAAATTATGAGAATAAAGTCTTAAATTTAGTAGTCCAAATAGTCCAATGTGACGTAGTTACCATAAAATGTGACTAATAAAAAAAAAAAAGAGAATCATCAAATGCATGTAGGAAGGCTCTTTTAAGCTAGTGCTTTTAATAAATTGTTTCAAGTTTAAGTTTGTAGTTGGATAAAGTTAGAGGTGGTGAATTTTACTCTCCGCCAAGTTGGAGGCCATTATTGTATCTCTGTTTCTAAGAAAGCTTCGTGCTTATCCTAGAACAGTAGAATAGTTGTCCCTTCTCTTAGAAGGTGAGTTTGTACTCCTTAAAATAACAAGGTTATTTTAAGGTTTGTTGGGTTTTTCTTTGTGGGGTGGGGAAACACTTCGGTGTTCTTTTTGCAGTAGCTGTTTTTCAATTCTTTTTCTCTTAGTTCTTTTTGAATCATCTGGAGGATTTGACTTCAAATAAAACGACAAAGAAGTCCAGTTTGAGGGAACAAGGTACAGGTTTCGAGGGGGGGGGGGGGGAGAGAAGTCTTCATGAACAGAGTGCTAGACAGGTCTTCAACTCACAACCAGGTGCAGCGGAGAGGCAGGAAGGTAGTGGTGGTCCGGTGGAGATGAGTCAATCATCTTTGGCAACGGGCAGAAGCAATGATGAGGGCATTGAAAGCATGACGCAGGAGGATTTTAATGTGGCTGAGATGTTACACAATGTTTCAGTGTTTGAGCCGAATAGGGATTCTTTCCCAATCATAACTGATCCTATTAATGCTCCTAACATAATGGAGGAGGGTAATGGCGCCATAAAGTCTATTCCAAATCAGATGCTGACGTCAGGACTCTTTGACATTCCAATCAAGGGATTTAATAAGGGTGTAACGGGAATTAGCTACAATTATTTTGATTTAAGTCTAAACAAGGAGGCAGCAATTAATGAGGATATCCCTTCCCATGTTCAGCATGCCACCTCAGCCGAGAAGCATGCAACACGGCCAGCTGGAGTTAAGGCAACACGGAAAAAAATTCACTCCTCTAATTCGAAGTCTGCTACCAGCAGCAACCCGAGAACCAAAAAATTCATCCCTAGTGTGAATTACTCAAAATCCGTGGGCCATATAGAAGAGGGGAGGAAAATTTGTGGGAAGAGGAGTGGTGATGTTTCATTTGGAGTTAGCTTGCAAGTACATGCGGGTTTCAAAAGATGAGAGTGACAAACTTTTTTCAATGGTGGAGGCTAATACTCAGCCCTGCCAAACACAATGAGTTGCTTAGTCTAGAACTGTCGTGGGCTTGGGAACCCATGTACAGTGAACGAGCTTGCTGAGATAGTGCAGGCAAAAGATCCATCTGTCGTGTTTTTAACCGAAACATGGGCAGATGAAGCAAGGTTAAAAGATGTGAAAAGGAAAATTCAATTTGAAAACATGTTTGTATCGCCAAGAACAAGTAGAGGTGGAGGTTTAGTTCTATTTTGGAGATCATTAGTAGATGTTTCAGTGGAGGGGTCGGATAGGAACCATATTGACACGATCATAAAATAAGAACAAAGAATTAATCCGAATGGAAATTCATAGGGTTCTATGGTGAACCGGATACTCAAAAGCGGATTGAGTCTTGGGATTTGCTGCGCACTTTAAAAAGGAAATCTCAGAGCCCGTGGCTGTGTGCAGGGGATTTTAATGAGTTGGTGAGAGGTGATGAAAAATTGGGGGGCAGTAGAAGAAGTCACAATCAAATGCAATTGTTCCATGAGGCAATTGACGCGTGTGGTTTTGTGGATCTAGGGTACACAGGTTCAAGGTTTACTTGGAGTAAACATTACAATTCGAGTCATTCAATTTGGGAGAGATTAAATAGAGTCTTATGCACAACAGATTGGCTCAACCACTTTGCGGGCACCAAGGTTGTTCATCTCACATGCAATACCTCAGATCACTCTCCATTATGGATTGCTCCTTGTGGTATAGACCCCTCACCAAGTTCTAAGCCATTTCGTTTTGAAGAAATGTGGATGTTCGATAAGGGGTGTGGTAGGGTGATTGAAGCAGTGTGGAGAGGCTCTTTCCCTTGTGAAGCCGAAAGACAAGTGATAAAAAAAATAGAAAAATGTGGGGCAGAGTTAACACAATGGAGCCGCAAGAACTTTGGCCATGTTAGGAGACAATTGATTGACAAAATTAAGGAAATGTTTGCTTCAGGCCGAACAGCAAGCAATGCATGGTGGGAGTAATAACCGAGTGAGGGGTTTGAAAAAGGAGATTAATGAATTATTGGTGAAGGAAAATTTGATGTGGAGGCAGCGGACAAAAACGTTTTGGCTGGTTGATGGTGACAAAAACTCTAGGTATTTCCATACTAGGGCTACTCAAAGGCACCGTAAGAATAAGAACACTAGAAGTTGCAAGAAGAAGTAGAAGATCTTGATCAGAATGTACCTGTCTTTCCTGAAACACTCAAAAGAACACATCATTGCATGTGTGGAAAGAAAGACATAAACAATATGAAACACAAATATAAAAACAAAAGTGTAAACTAACTCTCCCCTTAAGTTAGATACATCAAATTTTTTTTTTTTTTTAATTTATTTTCTCCCCCTTTCAAAAACAATTTCATCTCCCCCTAAACAAACAGGATTCCCATATTTGATTCAATTTTTTTTTCTCTCTCCCCCTTTTTGTCACGTATTGACAAAGACAACTCAAACAAAGAGTAAACAGAAAACATACGCAACAAAAGTAAAGAGAAAATAGAGGATCAAGGAAACAAATGAATCCAGCTCTATAGAGAATAGAGGCAACTTCCCCTATGAACAATAAAGGTTAAAAACAAGCTTCTCTCTCTATAAAAATAGGAAAAATAGTTTTGGGGAAAATTTAGGAGGTGGGGAAAACTAAAGAGACACAAACCTAACAAAAAAAATTGAGGTTACACATGAACACAAATATTCTCTCTTTCAATAAATGCAAACTTGACACTATGTGACCCATAAACAGATGGTGTTTGAACTCAAATCAAGTATAGAAAATATTTGTACATTATTATCCATTATATCTCTTAAGAAAAATATTTTTTGTAGTTCACACATAAAAATAGAATATACTAAAAAGTACATAACTAAAAAATTAATCAATCAATTTTTAAATCAAGTTGAGTACCCTATTTAGCAAAGTGTATGCATGGTATGTGTGAAAATAATGAGAGATATGACTGCAAAACTGCAAGATGAATACAAAAAAAATGTTATGCATGTGAATCCTAAACATAAATAATGCATGAAAAAAAATTTGGTCAAAAACTTAGAAACTGAAAATTTTTCAGTTTCGATCAGTCGAGCATCGATTGAATACCAATCGAGTCAGGCAGAGAGCAATGATTAAAAATCAAGGGATTTTTGATCAATCGAAAAACACATTCGATCGATCGAAATTCTAGAAATTTGAATTTTTGAAAAATTGTAGAAGATTATGCAGAAAACAACTCAACCTAAGTAATTTCATGAATGAAATGCATGAGAATGAGTTTAAATGTTTTTTAAAAATATGAGTTTTCAACCCAGAACTTCAAAACCAAGATTTTCACACTTTTTATCCCCAAATTTTCAAACATTAAACATATTTTGCATCAAAATCAAGGAACATATAATCTTGGATGGCCAAAACAAATTCACACACAATATCATGTACTAAGTTTAGCAAAGAATAACTTGTGTAGTGTGTGCAACTAGTAATAGCATGAGATACATGTGAGGTGATATGTAGATAGTAATCAATCACAATTTCTACATTATTCATCACATAAATTTGAAAGAGACTATCACCAAAGGAGTTACATCATATAACTCTCACATCTCCTAGAAAACAAGCTTGCAATCATTTTTTTTTTTTTTTTTTTTTTTGCCTCATAATGTACACACCAATTTTATTTCTTTGTGTCATCTTTATTATAGCCCAATAATATACACACCAATTTTATTATTAATCCGAGACTACACCTTATGTTCTTTTTGTGCATGTGCTACACTTTCTCGAGCACAAAATCTTATGATATGCACTAAGGTGTTCATGATTGGCTAGTAAATAATGGTGAGATGGTTATTTATGCCTTTCTCATTAAGTTCTAATTCTAACAATCAAAAGCATATGACTTCAAAATCAAGATCATGTGATCAAAAACTATAAACAACTCCCACACAACATGCACTACATAGCTAAAACTAGTAAAGTGCAGTAAAATAAGCTCATACAAGCTAAACAAGGTACACAAGCATGTTATGTAAAAATAATAGATCAACCTCAATTACATATTCATGATGTGTAATACAAAACAAATAAAAATCTTTTTGGTTTAAAAAAATTTTATGACCAAAAACAAAAAAGCACACATTATGCTAAATGAACAATGCAAAGCTATGCATGATAGTGCTTAATTAAGTTATAGAGGGTACAAAAACAAGAAATACCAATTTCTTAATTAACCCATGAGTACATATACAAACTAGTACATACTCACACAAAATCAAAATTAGCTTAGCACTTATATAACACATACTATTCAAGTTTCTCCACAATGTTAAGAATGTTCTAAATCAAGAGAGAGATATCATAATTCATGTAATCCTCAAGAAAAATAAAACTAGACACAAAATTAAATTTTTTTTTCTTTTTGAAAAATTTTCAATGTTTTTGGATTTTTGAAAAATCAAAACAACTTAAGAAAATAAAACAACCAAAAACTAAAAGAAAACATGTCCACAAATAATTGAAAGAATTAAATCAGGGACAAGTAAACAACACTCACCTTAGCAAGTCTTTTCTCACCCATATAGCACGAGTTTTCGGCTTTGTAGGTGAAAATCTATGAGAAGCAGAGTGTATTTGAGGGATTACACCAATCTTCTGAGAAATACTGAAATCCTGCAAATTCCTTTAACAAGCCTCAAAAAGATCAATTGAAACAATAGTGTCCTTTTTATTCAAAACATCACAATAAAAAACAGTAAGACACTTAAAATTATCCATAATAACAAGGATTAAGGATCAACTCTAGGTATAATAACCTAAATCAAGAGCTAACCCGCTCTGATACTATTTGTACATTTTTAGACCCCTGTAAACTAGATTGTTTAACCTAATTAATTAACCAAGTGAATACTTAGGTTTGTTATTCAGATCTAGGTTAAACAAAACAATCATATCATGTAAAGCAGCGAAAAATTAAATAACACAACGATATGATGACCCAAGAAAACCAAACTAGTAAAAAACTTGGGGAGGATTTTACCTAACTATCCTCAAGGTAAAAAAAACAAATCCACTAAAAAGAATTGAAGTTTGTACAATAGTTTTTAGACCACTAACATCTTATTGCTATTTCGAGTAGAAAACTTACTACCACGACCCCATGATAGCTCTGAGTCCATGGACTATTTCTTTTCTTAGCCTTTGCAACACAAGCACCCACACTTGTGATAAAAAAACACAAATTCTCCTGTTTGTGACTCCAAGACCACCCTTGAAGGTTTAGATCATCAGCACCTTTGATAACTAGAGAAGACAACAACTTCTACAACACCGGATCTTGGGATTCTTCAAGGAATAACACCAGTAGAAGATATGAGAGAGCTTTTTAGATACAAAACCCTAGATACAAAAGAGGCACACTCTTTTCTCTCTGAAAAACCTTTATAAAAACGTGCTTAAGGTTTCCTTTATATACTAGTAGTGTTTTACTTGAAACCCAATACATTTAGGTAGAGTTTGGGCTGAAATAAAATTCTGCAGATACGTGTTTCGATCGGTCGAGCCTGTCTTTCGATCGATCGAACCAGGCAAATTCTGAATTCTCTTTTTCTGCAGCTTGTTTGTTCTTAGATCTTGACTTGTATCACCTTGAGTATTGTCTAATAATACCTATAGACTCTAGGATCTATATCTAGACAAGTTTGTGTTCACGATTTACAAATTATTCTAAACTTTTAGAACCTAACAATACCTATCCATTATTGCTGAGTTTGCCCAGCGTTTTCGTAATGCTTTTCCTGTCATGAATATTATGCCTTTGTGTTTTATGATATGTTAACATTAGTTGGTTTTATGGTTATATTTATGTTTTTTTTATGAACATGGTTATATTTATGTTGGTTATATATATATATATATATATATATATCATGCATATGCATCAACGCATGGTAATATGGCTTATGAGAGTGATACGGTATGGGTTGGGTAAAAAGTACAATATTGTTGTGGTGTGAATTTGATGGCCTAATCAAAACTTGCCACCTCATTTAATAATCCAAGTAATCTCCAACTCAACTCAGAGAAAACCGCTCATCAAAAAAAAAAAAAAAAAAAAAAAAAACTCAGAGAAAACCTATCGGAAGCCAAAAATCTATCCTTCTCTCTATCACCTTTCTCTATGTGTGCATGTGTAATGTTCACCTAAACATATTTACGGAGACAGTGATATCATATAGTTAGTAGTCCTAGTATAATAAGTCTAAGATTGTCATATATATTCTAGTATGGATTAGCTAGCTAGGCCAGTTAATTCACATTACAAGAATTGTACATTTACACATTGTAGGTGATATGGTCCTTGTAGAATGGGTCTAAGATTTTCAATGCAGTGTCATTTAAATTTTTTATTAAAAAATTAGCTGTAATGTCTATAAAAAAATGTCACCTCATTGTTTCCTTATAAACATGTTAACAAAATAACAACCAGAAAAGGAATTGAAAATTGAGAGAATTGTGTAATTGCATTAAGTGACTAGCTTATTACAATATTTTTTTTTCCATAGGATTTCAATATTTATGTTCAATGGTGTTTAAAGTTCTTCTTTAAATTTTTTTTTTTTGAGAAACTAAAAAAATATGGTACTTAAAGTAATTAAAACTTTCTCTTTCATATTATTATTATTATTATTATTTTTTGACGTTACATCTAGTGTCAAATCCCATAAGTTATAATTTTTACAGTATATTACAGTATGTCAATTTTCTTATTGTGCAAGTTCAATGTTGTAATTGGTTAATGAAATACAATTGGAATTGTGCAAGTTCAATGTTAAGTTGTTAATGACAGCCAAAAAAAAAAAAAAGTTAACGTCCTATACTCCTGTATACGTACAGAGTCTACAGTACATACTATTCAGCTCGAAAATGAAAAGTAGAAAATCCCAGACCATGAGAAAAGCATATCTGCGTGTTGAACGGCTGGGGGCGTTTGAAAAGCATCAAATATAGCATTTGAATCTTCTCTATTTATTTATTTTTCTAATATTACAGCATAAAATTATTATATAGAGATTAATTATACCTTTTTCTGGTTAATTTGCATCATTTAAAAATTACACCTTAATAATTTTATAACAATATATTGTGGTAGTCTAATTATCATTGTTTTTATAATAAAAAATAAATAACAATTAATTATCATTGTTGCTTTGTTACTTTTGTAACAAATCTTGTAGATTATTTATTTATTTTATTATTCTATATGTATGTCCGTTCTTTTAAATATAGTAGCATTTGATCTATAAACCACAAAAAAAGAAGTAAAAATAAATTAATAATATCATTAGTTTTCGCGAGCAATGCAGGGATATGCGGGGCGGGTTTGGCAACATTTATTTTACTATTTAACTTATTTTTGGTATTATTTATGAGTTTCATTGTATTTTTTGGTATTATTTATGGGCCACACGATATTATTTTAACTAATTTTTGCCTTTATCTACAGTACTTTTAACAAAAAAATTTCAATTTTAACAAAATAAGCTGATCAACCCATATATTAAAATTTTCCAACCTAAAAACTTGAAAATAAAATGAAAAGAATTCAGGAAGAAATAAGGGTGTGGTAGTGTCAGTAGTGTGTTAGCTCTATTCCTTACTGTTGGACAAGACTGCAAGAGAGTTCACACTGACAAGTAGTACAACAAAGAAGAAATTTCTTTATAGCAAATTGCTATTTTTGTCTTACTTGGGCACTACGTTAATTAAAAGGCAGAGTCAAACTGTCAAAAGTCTCGCAAAAAAGTTGAACAACTCATTGTATGCCATGAGAGCATCTACAACAGATGTTGCAAAAAAAATATCATTTTACCACACTAAAAATTTACTTTATTATTTTACCACATCATTTTACAATATCTCATTTATCAGATGTTTTATTATTCAATTCTATACATTAAAATAATATTTACTCCACATTAAAATAATATAAACAACACAATAAAATAATATATTTAACCCAATAAATAACATCCACAGCAGTGTCGCCGCCCCCACCACCACCACCACCACCACCACCACCGTGGCAGCCACATTCCATTGCAAAACAAAAAACTGAAAACAAAACCACCACCACAACCACCATCATCAACAATCCACCATTCACATCAAAAAAAAAAAAAAAAAAAAACAATCCACCACAAAACCCATTAAAAACAGAGCAACACCCACTAGCACAACAACTCAAATCCAGAAAACACAACCAAAACCCAGGCAACCCAAACCCACGAAACTACTAGCACTGTCAACCCAAAGCCACGAATCCACTTGCACCAGCAACCAAAATCCACTAGCACTGGCAACCCACGATCAAGATCTCACCTCACCTCAACGTCGATGCCCACGATCAAGATCTCAACGTTGATGCCCATGATCGTGACGAACACTCCGATCTCACCTTAACGTCGATGCCCACGTCGATTCCGATCGGCGATGACGATGCAAAATGCAACCGGTGAGAGATCGGCGATGATGGATCGGCAATGACGTGAGAGAGAAGAGAACCGGTGCAAATTTATATCATTCTTCGTAGAGAACAGAGGAGAGAAAACAGAGGTGAGAGAGAAGAGAGGTGAGAGAGAAGAGAAAAGAATAATCTGAAGAGAGAGAAAACAGAATAAAAAACAATAAAAATTATACCATTCTTCGTCTGTACCGTTGCAAATTTGCAATGGTACTGTTCACATGTTGCAAAATTTTTGAGATTTGGCACATCTGATAAAATGAGTTTTTGGTGTTTGGTGTGGGATATGTGCCAAATATTTAGCATTTGGCACATATCCCACATCTGCTGTGGGTGCTCTAACAAGGTGCCTGCGGTTTCTATTGTGATTTTGACACCCTTTACCCTTAATTATTTTGGAGCTGCGATTTGGTCACATGGGAAGGTTGGGGGTCCAATTTTCTTCTGACCCAAACAAGGCTAGTGTTGTGTAGGAGGGAGAGAATGGAAATTATGGAGGCAACCATGACATTATCATAAATCATAAAACTATTGTTGTTTTTTGTGTACTAGTTGAAACATTAAATGGAAGTGATCTTTGGTTCATGTGCAAGAATGAAGATGAGAATAAAGTTTCTAGATGTCACATTTAGCATGTTTTTTTTTGAGAAGGACATTAGTGTTTGGTAGATGTTTTCAAACAACAATTTTCAGTTTTTAAACAACATTACACGTATTTCTACACACTTTTTCACCCACACGTATTTTCACATATGTTTTCAAACAACAATTTTCAGTTTTTAAGTGCATGTACCAAACATCCCAATTCCTAATCAATGTCTAAGTTTTTTAGTTTGGGTTTAGCTCTCTCAATGTCGCTTATTATTAAAAACATTGGAGGAATCAAAATCATTTTTTAAGTTGGACAAAGTTTAGGCTACAAATTGTTACGTGGCATCCTCTTAAATTAGATAAGTGTTCAGTATTGTGCATCTCACATATTAAATAAGTCATTTAAGAATACTATACAATAATAAGATAGGACGAGTGAGAGAATATACAGAATTTTGTAAATGGATCTTACAATACCCAACCTTGCTAGAGCAAATTAAAGCTCTTTTGAGCTAGTTACTTCAAAAATTAACCTATAACTTAAAGATTGCATTTTATAACAATTACTAGATATGTTAAATTTATTAAAAATAAATAATGACTCTAGCATATAGTTTACTCAAAATTTATGAAATTTTGAGACCATCTAAAATTAATCAAATTATACTATGATGAAGAATTACCTGAGTGAAAGTAGCTAATATATAAGTTATTTAAATATATATATATTTATAAATACCCCTCTTCATTTTTTTTTTTGCTTTTAATATCTACTTTTTCCCAACATATATTACATAAGTTTTTCATTTTTGTTTTGTAATATACTTTTATATATATATATATATATTCTTTTTTTTCTTTTCAATTTCATGAATAATTGAATTTAGAATATCTAATTGACCACTCTAAAATATTATAAAATTGTTATGAAAAAACTGTTTTCATTATATTTTTGTTTTAAAAGAATAGGAGCCTAGCATTACCCTTAAAAAAAAAATAGTGACTCTAGATAAAGCTTTTAAAAAAAAAAAAAAATTTAAAAACAGACTCTAGATAAAACTAATCGGTTGATGAAAGTATAAGAAAAACTTAAAACGCATTTTGGTTTGGTTGTAAAATAACTTGATGTTTTCATCAAAGCTCACAGTCTGATACACGATACACGCTTGACACTTAGAGCAACCGCATCAGTTCATGCAAACTTTTCGTCTATTTTGCACAAAAAATTACTTTTTCTATTTTACACACCAATTTTTACAAAACACTACATCAGTCTATCTATTCTACACATATATTCAATAAAATATTAATTTTTTTACAATTTTTTTATTATTTCCTCACTCACTACCCCTCTCTCTCACATACCCAATACTACCAAAAAATACTATAATATTAAATGCACGAGTTACAGTAATTGTGCATATATGTACGATTGTAGTACTTGTACATTTATATACAATTTTACACCCACTAATCTAGGTGTTTTTTTACACAAAAATTGTAAAATGGACACTTTTTATATTTGGTAAGATTTTACATGTGCCCTGCGTTACATTCAGCTTTTTCCCGCTGCCCATAAAACATTAGTATTTTAATGTAATTGAATACCCAGTATGCCCCTCAAGTCACACGCAAGAAGATAGACATAGAGAGCAAACAGTGTCCTGATATTCTTGCCGTTAGAATAAGGGCATAAAAGTAAAATACTGTATACATGAAAATAAATTTCAAATTATTTCAACATCAAGCATATAATATCTCTCTCTCATTCATTTGTGTTCTTCAATCTCTCTCTCTCTCTCTCTGTTGCTTCTATTCTCTCTGATCGCTGTTATGGGCTTCGGGTTACTGGGGGTTTGTTTGTGTTTCGGGTTGCTGGTGGTGTTGTTTGAGTTTCGGGTTGAATCGGTTTGAGTTTCGGTGTTGAATCGGTCTGAGTTCGGTGTTGAATCGGTTTGAATTTCGGTGTTGAATCGGTGGGTTGCTTGCCGGTTTGAGTGTGGGTTTTTTCTGGGTTTGGTGAGTGGTGGTGGTGAGCGGTGGAGGGCTTTTTTTCTGGGATTTGTTGTTTGTGGTGGATGGTGATGGTGAGTATTTTTTTGTGGTGGTGGGTAGCAGTTCCGATTTGGGTTTTGTTTTTGTTTTTGGGTTTGTGGGTATGGATATCTGATCGGTGGTTTGGAGTTTGTGGCTGTGGGTTGGCTGTGCGTTTGGTGGTTGATCGTGGTTTGGGTTTTTGGTTGATTTTGTGGGTTTGGTAGATGGCGGGTATCCATGGGTGCCCACCAAATGTAATCACTGTAAGTCTTTTGGTCATTTGCTAGGGTAAAGTGGTTAAATTTTGGGGATCAAAATTATTTTAAGTTCCAAATTTGCATTCAGCTTTTTTTCTCCAGGTAACTGATTTGCTTGAGATTTTGACTCCCCTCCTTGCATCTCTTTTGTTTTAAATTACATTTGAGTATAGTTGTCTTCTGTTTTTTAAGCTTTTCTCCTCTATTTTCCCCAGATAAAACCTTTGGTGAAGGCAACTAAAGACATACTAATGAGCACTGACTATGACTGGCATAGAGTTTTTGGTAATTGCATTAATTTTCTGTTACTTCTTTTCATGCTTTCCAACTTAATTTGTAAAAATGTGAAAAAGATTTTGTTGTCAATGCAGCTGAACCAAAGAATAGAAATGTCATATCAAGCTGGCCACCGATGATCTTGGTATATATTACTATATCTATCCTGTCTTTGGTCTAATCTTTTGTTAGTTTGCTTAGCTTGTATTTTTCTTTCTATCTATCTTTCTGTTAAGATTTTGTTTGTAAGAATGTGAAAAGAGAAGAAAAGATTGGTCACTTCAAGGGGACCAGGCCTCCATAGAGAGAGAGAGAGAGAGAGAGAGAGAGAGAGAGAGAGAGAAAAGAGAGACAAGATTAGAGAAAAATGCTTAAGAGTGTTCTTATTATCCTTCTGATACAGCCCATCTCTCTTTATATCCAATACTAACAGAATATCCAATACTAACAGAATGTGCTAACAGAATCAGTAACTAACTCCTTACTACTTCTTAACTAGCTCCTAATCAATACCAACCAATTAATCACTTCAATACACCCTCTGCATACACGTGTACACTGCTGCTATGCCATTGCAATATACTACAGCTCTACAATTCAATACAACACAAGTATAAGTGTGAGGTTCCTAACATTACCCCTTCCATTCAAAGCACCTTGCCCACAAGGTGAGGAAAGGTGAGCTGCAACTGATGCAAGGATTCCCAGGTAGCATCTGTAGGTGAGGACCCCAACCACTGAACCAAAACCTCAGTGATGACCCAAGACCTCAAGGACTTGGTTCTAGTTTGTAACACTGCGACAGGCTCGGAAAGTACCTGTCCTGAGTCATCAACAGGTGGAAGGGTAGGGATAGGTGTGACATGTTGACCCAGCTTCATCTTTAGGCAAGACACATGAAACACAGGATGAATTTTTGCCTCAGGAGGAAGATCTAATTTATATGAGACACAACCAATCTTCTGTATAATTTGGAATGGACCAAAATATCTTGGAGAAAGCTTCCACCTCCCTTTATAAGCCAAAGTTTGCTGTCTGTAGGGCTGTAATCTCAGGAAAACCCAATTCCCAACTTCAAAAGACTTGTCTTTCCTATGTTTATTTGCTTGAAATTTCATCCTAGCTTGGGCAGCAGTCAAATGAACCTTCAAGGTGTCCAAAACAGCTTGTCTCTGACATAACAATGAATCCAATGCATCCACCCTGGTAGTGCCTGGACTATAAGTGAGAAGCTTTGGAGCTGGGTAACCATATAAGGCCTCAAAAGGAGACAACTTCAAACTAGTGTGAAAAGAAGTGTTGTACCAAAATTCAGCCAAGGAAAGCCAGGTTACCCATTGGTGAGGTCTGTCACTAGTGAAGGCTCTCAAATACTGTTCTAAGCTCTTGTTGACAATCTCTGTCTGCCCATCTGACTGAGGATGATATGCTGATGACATAGCCAAATCAGTTCCCTGGAGTCTAAACAATTCAGACCAGAAGAGGGAAGTAAAAGTAGCATCCCTGTCACTAACCAAGGATGTGGGCATACCATGGAGCTTGAAAACATGTTGCATCTAAAGAGAGGCAATCTTGGCAGCATTGTAAGGATGGGAAACTGGAACAAAGTGAGCATATTTGGTTAATCTGTCAACAACTACCAAGATCACCTCATACCCCATAGACTTAGGGAGGCCTTCCACAAAGTCCAAACTCACATCTGTCCAAGGGGTAGTAGGAATGGGCAGTGGCTGAAGTAAGCCAGCTGGGGATGTAGTATCATATTTAATCCTCTGACACACATCACAATTCCTTACAAATTGCTTGAGGTCAGACTTCATTCCAGGCCAAAAAAACTCTTTCTTAGCTCTATGATAAGACTTCAAGAACCCGGAGTGACCAGCCAAGGGACTGCTGTGGACATGGTGTAAGAACTGAGATTTGAGTGGGCAATGTGCACTAACATAGAACCTGCCCTTGTAAAACAACAACCCATTCTGAAATGTAAAACCCTTAGGTGGATTCCCAGCTTGCACAGAAGCAATAATGTGTTGAATAGTGTCATCTTGTAAGTAACTATCCTTTAATAAGGACAGCCAAGTTGGATCAAGTACTGAGAGCAAAAACAAACAACTAGTCTTGGAATTAGAATCAGACTGTGACAACTCAGAACTGAAGGCAGGGTGCCTTGAAAGAGCATCAGCCACCCTATTGTCACTGCCTTTTTTGTATTCCACAACAAAAGCATAACCCAAAAGTTTAGCTAGCCATTTTTGCTGAGATGGAGTGGCAATTCTTTGCTCCAACAAAAATTTTAAACTTTGGTGATCAGTCCTAACCACAAAGGGTCTACCAAGCAAATAGGATCTCCACTTCTTGACTGCAGTAGCCAAAGCTAGTAACTCAGTCTCATAGGTAGACAAATGAAGGTTCTTCCCTTTCAAAGCTTGACTGTGAAATGCAATTGGTCTGTGGTCTTGCATTAGTACAGCCCCTAAACCACCACCTGATGCATCACATTCTATAACAAATGGCTTAGAAAAATCTAGAAGAGCTAGCACAGGAGGCTTAGTCACAGCCTCTTTCAATGTGAGAAATGCCTCCAAAGCCTTGTTAGTCCATTGAAATGCATCTTTTCGAAGAAGATCAGTTAAAGGTTGGGCAATTGAGCCATAACCCTTAATGAACTTTCTATAATACCCTGTCAAACCTAGAAAACCCCTTAAGGCTTTCACATTTTCTGGTTTTGGCCACTGAAGCATTGCAGAAATTTTCTTAGGATCAGCCTTAACACCCTCTCCAGAGATTATATGACCCAAAAATTCCACTTCAGAACACCCAAAAACACATTTAGACTGCTTAGCATAAAGCTGATGAGACAACAAGACCCTTAAAACAGTCCTTAAATGAGAAACATGATCATCCAAACAATGACTGAGAACAAGGATGTCATCAAAGAATACTAGAACAAATTTTCTCAAGTAATGTCTGAAAATAGAATTCATTAATGCTTGAAAGGTAGATGGGGCATTAGTCAGCCCAAAGGGCATGACTAGGAACTCATAATGTCCTTCATGAGTTCTAAAGGCAGTCTTGGGCACATCCTCACTCTTCATTCTAATTTGATGATAACCTAACCTTAAATCAAGTTTAGAAAAAATGGAGGCACCTGCTAGTTCATCCAGCAATTCATCTACTACTGGAATTGGAAACTTGTCCTTAATGGTTGCTTTATTCAAAGCCCTATAGTCAATGCACATCCTCCAACTACCATCAGCCTTCCTTACAAGCAAAACAGGTGAAGAAAATGAACTTTGACTAGGCTGAATATAACCCACTTCAAGCAACTCATTCACAATTTTCTCAATTTCAGATTTTTGAAAATAAGGGTACCTGTAAGGTCTTTCACAGACAGGTTGGGAACCTTCCTTGAGGGTAATGCCATGCTCTTGACCCCTGACAGGTGGTAAACCAGTGGGAACAGCAAAAACCTTTGAAAATTCCACCAACAAATCAGCAAGCACATCAGGCAACTGAGGCTGAGCAGGGGTGGCAGCAGCTGCAGGAGATGCTGAGATATGCCGCACTAGGCCTTTCCTTTCTGAACCACTAATAAACCTCTCAGCTTCTGCAGCTTCTGATATAGTTGAAGGGGCAGGCTGTAATCCTTGTAAAAATACCTTTTTACCCAAATGCATAAACTTCATGGTCAATAGCTGAAAGTCCCAGCTAATCTCCCCCAAAGTACTCAACCACTGAGTACCAAGAACCACCTCACAACCTCCCAAATGTAAGACATTAAAGTCTGACAAACTGATACCCCTGGATAATGATACTGACTCCTTGACAGCTACCTAAAGTCTTGATGATTGTGCCATCAGCTACTTTAACCTCTAATACCCTAGAGGTATCAAGTTGCAGCTGCAATCTTGGTATCACAGAAGCATCCAAGAAATTGTGGGTGCTCCCAGAATCAATAAGAGATACCACTTCTTGTTTCTTGATTCTTCCCCTCACCCTCATGGTATTAGAAGTAGGGCACCCTACTAATGCATATAAAGTAATTTCAGCAGGGTTAAGTCCACACTTGTCAACCCCACTCCCCTGAATTGCACCTTGAGGCTCTAACAGCACCTCATCATCAGAAATCTCAACCAATTGCACACCTAAAGCTCTAGGTTCCACTTCCATGGATATTTCCTCCAGCAAAAATAGTTTAGCTACCTTACACTTGTGGCCCATCTGTCACTTCTCATCACAATTGTAACACAGCCCTTGTTTCCTCCTTTCCTCCATTTGTGCACCAGTCAACCTTTGCAATGGAACCTTAGTTCTTGGCTTTACCCTAGCTTCCAATTTAGGGGTACCCAAAATTGAAGTCTTCCCATTATTAGCTACACCCCTAAAACCTTTCCTATTACTGTTTACATATTCTTCTTGAATCTTTGCTAACCCAAAAGCTTTATTAAGGGTTTTAGGAACTAACATTCTAACTGGCAATCTTTTCTCATCCTTTAACCCACTTAAGAAGCAACTTAGTTTGTGAGACTCAGATAACCCCATGATTCTATTAGACAGAATTTCGAAATTACCTTTGTAAGCCACCACAGAAGTCACCTGCTTGAGCCTTGTCAATGCTTCCATAAGGTCATCATAAGGAGTGGTCCCAAATCGAGTTGCAAAGCTTGAACAAACACTTCCCAGCTTGCAAACCCTCTTGCTTGTTCAACCTTTTGAAACCAAATTAAAGCTTCACCATCAAGATGATATTAAGCCATTAACACCTTGTGATGCTCAAGATTGTTGTGGTATGAAAAAAATTGATTGGCTCTGTATATCCAGCAAGTAGGATCCTCTCCTTGAAATCGTGGAAACTCAAGCCTCAGATTCTTGATTGGTCCAAGTGGTAATTGTTCATGACCTTCATTGGTAACTGTAGTATTAACCAAATACCCTCTGAATTGTGATGATTCTTGACATTGCACCTCAGAATCAGCCCACTTCTGCATAAATGTGGTAAGGATTTGTAATTGCTTCTTGACTTCTTGTAAAGTTTGTTCATGGCTGTTAGTAATCTTGGATAAAGCAGCAATTTTCTCAAAATTATGAGAATTTGATCTTGTCTCAGTCATGATGCCCAATCCTGGATCACTGCTCTGATACCAAATGTTAAGGTTCTGCTTATAAGAAATGGAAAAAACAAAGAAAAGATTTGGTCACTTCAAGGGGACTAGGCCTCTATAGAGAGAGAGAGAGAGAGAGAGAGATTAGAATAGAAAGAATGCTTGAGAGTATTATTGGATAACCTCCATACAAAATGAATCCTTCCTATATATCTGTGTAACTGACTACCCTTCCTTCTTTAACAGAATGTTAGTCATTTCTCTCCCTAAGTAACCCCTTAACTAACTCATACAACACAAACGTGCCAACTACTACAAAACACTAGCTACTGTACAATACAATGCAATACAACACAAGTGTATACTATCTGCTATACAATATAGTTCAATACAACACAAGTGCATGAAAGGTTCCTAACATTCCCCTTGATGAGCAGTTTACTTGCTCTCTACTTAAACCTTTGGTTAACGGATCTGCTATATCTCTTTCGACTTTATGAAGTCAATGGAAATAATTCCATTAGAGAGCAACTGCCTCACGGTATTATGTCTTCGACGTATATGTCGAGACTTACCGTTGTACATATGACTCTGTGTGCCCTACCAATAGCTGATTTGCTATCACAATGTATACAGATAGAGGGCAGAGGTTTCATCCACATTGGCATATCCTCTAAGAAATGACGAATACTCTGCTTCTTCTCCTGCTTTGTCCAATGCGATAAATTCTGATTCCATTGTGGACCTAGCAATGCATGTTTGTTTAGAAGACTTCCAAATACCGCTGCACCACCAAGTGTAAAGACATATCCACTCGTGGATTTGGTGTCTTTTGTGTTGGATATCCAATTAGCATCACCATACCCTTCTAGTATAGCTGGATACCGAGTGTAGTGCAACACATAGTTTAGGGTGTATTTCAAATACCTTAAAACCCTAGCTAATGCCTTCCAGTGGTCTTCCCTTGGTTTACTAGTGTATCTACTCAACTTGCTGACAGAATATGCTATGTCTGGTCTAGTGCAGTTCATTATATACATAAGACTGCCTATTATTCTCGAATACTCCAATTGAGATATTCCTTGCCCTTTATTCTTAGTTAGATGTAAATTTACATCTATAGGTGTTCTCATTGGACTGTCATCTTATTTCTTGAATTTCTCAAGAACTTTCTTAACATAATGTGATTGAGATAAGACAAGTCCATCAGATTTTCTAGAAATCTTCATTCCTAGTATCACATCTGCAACACCTAAATCTTTCATGTCAAACTCACCAGTCAACATTCTCTTGGTAGCTTTAATGATATCATTATTGCTACCTATAATGAGCATATCATCAACATAGAGATACACAATGACATAGCCATTTGCAGTATCTTTAATATACACACATTTGTCACACTCATTGATTCTAAACCCATTTGACATCATTGCATTATCAAATTTCTCATGCCATTGCTTTGGAGCTTGTTTTAATCCATAAAAAGATTTAATAAGCCTGCACACTTTCTTTTCTTGACCAGGAACAATGAACCCTTCTGGTTGTTCCACATAAATCTCCTCATTTAATTCACCATTTAAGAATGCAGTTTTTACATCCATTTGATGTATTTCTAGGTTATGCAACGTTGCAATAGCCATCAACATCCGAATGGATGTTATTCTTGTAACAGGTGAATATGTGTCAAAATAATCCACACCTTCCTTTTGTTTGTAACCCTTTACAACAAGTCTTGCCTTGTACTTGTCAATAGATCCATTAGCTTTCAGTTTCCTTTTGAATATCCATTTATATCCTAGAGGTTTACAACCTAGTGGAAGATCCACTAGTTCCCATGTATGATTTTGTAAGATGGATTCAATCTCACTATTGACAGCTTCTTTCCAAAAAGGCGCCTCAGGTGTAGAAATAGCTTCCTTGAAGCTTTTGAGGTTCATCTTCTAACATATAAGTTAGAAAATTCGGACCAAACGATTTTGACGTTTTAGCCCTCTTACTACGTCTAGGCTCAACCTCATTCTTCTCTTCCATCAACTCTTGATCATGAGAGGTACTAGACGTAGACTCAAAGTTTCTCTTAAGAGAACTTGATTCTTGTGTGGATTTGTAAGGAAATATTTTTTCAAAAAATACTGCATTCCTTGATTCAATAATGGTATTCACATTCATGTCAGGAACGTCAGATTTATGAATTAGAAACTGATATGCACTGCTATTATGAGCATAACCATTGAAAACACAATCCACTGATTTTGATCCTATCTTTATCCTTTTAGCAATAGGGATAGCCACCTTCGCCAGACACCCCCACACGTTTAAGAATTGATAGGAAGGCTTTTTACCTTTCCATAATTCATATGGCGTCTTCTTGGTTTTCTTTTTAGGCAATTTATTAAGAATATAATTGGCAGAAAGAATGGCTTCCCCCCACAAGTTCTGTGGTAAGCCGGAACTTATCAACATTGTATTCATCATTTCTTTCAAGGTTCTATTTTTCCTTCCAGCAACTCCATTTTGCTGAGGTGAATAAGGTGCAGTGGTTTGATGAACAATACCATGCTGTAAACAGAACTCACCAAAAGGTGATTCATATTCCCCACCTCTATTACTCCTTAGAACCTTAATCTTTTTGTTGAGTTGATTCTCAACCTCATTCTTATATTGCATGAATGCCTCAATTGCCTCATCCTTGCTCCTTAGCAAGTACACATAACAGTATCTAGTGCAGTCATCTATGAAAGTGATGAAAGATTTCTTACCACCTCTAGTTTGTACAAATTTCATGTCACATACATCACTATGTATTAAATCTAGAGGTTCAGTGCTTCTTTCAACTGATTTAAAAGATGCTCTAGTCATCTTAGCTTCCACACAAGTTTCACATTTATGATCAAAATCATTTCAAATTTGGGTAGTAAATTTAAATTGATTAGTCTATGTAAAGTGTGATAATTAACATGACCCAATCTACCATGCCATACATTAGATGACTCAAGCATGTAAACAAAAGATGTACTCTTATTATTATCAATAGTAGGAAAAGCAGGCATTACATTCATCTTAAACAAACCATTGCTCAAATATCCTTTGCCCACATACATTCCACTCTTAAAGAGTGAAAATTTATCAAACTTAAAAACCAACTTAAAACCATTCTTACTTAACAATGAGCCAGATACAAGGTTCTTTTGAATATCTGGCACATGCAGTATATCTTTCAAAGTAAGATACTTGCCCGTAGTCATCTTTAGCACAACCTTTCCATTTCCTTCAATCTTAGAGGTTGAAGAATTACCCATGAAAATTTTTTCTCCATTACCCACAGGATTATATGTAGAAAACATTTTCTTTTCTGAGCATACATGGCGAGTAGCCCCAGTGTCCACCCACCATTCCTTGGTATTTCCTCCTACCAAGTTCACTTCAGAAATCACCACAGAAATATTCATGTTAGTTTGAGCCACAACATGTTTCACAACAATTTTGTTTGACATATGTGTTCAACAAAATTCAAACAAATTGAACCCTCAAAGCCAGCCAAGTTTAAGAAATAAATATAAATATTCACTTTCAAACTGGAAAAGATAAGACCGTACAAAAAGGTTCAAATCTATATATATATATATCTAAAAGCTGAAGCGTAGCATTTATTGTTGCTATACTTCTGTTGAGACACGTCGCAGCCACGTCATCCACTTACTTCCAACTCTCTCTCTCTCTCTTAACTCTTTTTCTTTTTATTAATTTTCTTATCTTATTGTTACACATTCTCAAACATATTTCCTTCTCTTTTACCTTTTCATTTTCCCACTACTAACTACCATAATATCTCTCTTCCTCTATCCCTTTATCTTCCTTTATTTTTGGCTCTTCTTATTCTCATATGCTTATTATAAATTTCCAATTCTCTCTTACATTCTATGCACAGTTTTCTCACACACAAAATGTTATTTCTCTCTCTTTCTCTATTTTTTTTTTTCATTTTTTGGTGATCTTGATTTCCTATTATGTGACTCCTATGGATTTGTTGTGCTAGAGAAATGATGGTCCACTCCCAATCCTTTGTGGTCATGGTTCTGTGTATCAAAAGTTTTTTTTTTCTTCGCATTTATCATTAATATTTGTTTTCAGCTCATTTGCATCAAGCCACATCATAGAATTCATGTTTGTGATTTCAGCCAATTTGATGGATAAAGGAATAAGTATACCACTAATGCTTGGGAAGCCTAAGTATATCACTGTTAATTGTCAATTACAATTTTTGTTCATTGTTATGTGTTGAACTGAAGTAATGAACCTATATACTTGGCCTAAATTGAACATGTCCGTGCCAAATTTTGAGATGCATATCATTTTGAGTTATCAAATATGCCTAAACCATATGAGTTTCTAAGTTTTCATTTTTTTTTTCTTTGGTTGAGATTATAAGTTCCTTTCCAAAGTATTATTGATAATTGTGAATTGAAAATTTTCATAATTATTTTTCTGGGGTAATTACACATAACCCACTTGTGGTTTGGGCGAAAATCACTTTACCTACCCGTGGTTTGAAAAGGATCACTTAACCCACCTGTGGTATGTTCCGTTTGTTTTCCGTAACCCACCTCTATTAAAATCAGGGGTAAATGGGTATTTTTGCTCAAATTTTATGTATCCCTCCTCCCAAAACAAAAAATAGAGCAAAAATGCAAGAGAAACAAGATCAAAAAGTGGTATTTCTCTCTCTCTCTCCATTCACACAAATTTTGAACATGAAGAACATACCCAACAAAAATAAAAAGCCTAAGCCCCATTGCCTCCCTCAACCCTTTGGCTAACTCCTCCAATTTTTTTTAAAAAGATTGGAAACCAAAAAGCATAACATAAACTACATTTGGGAACCATTAACAACATAAAATGCTGCCAGCACCACCATCACCACCACCACCACCACCACTACCTTCACCTCTCCCACCAGAACCTCCATAGCCACCCGACCCACCATCCGAAACCGTAAAAACTAGAAAATGATCAAAACCCAGTTGCCCAAATCGCATTTTAGAACGGCCCAAATTCTTAAACTCGGCTCCATGGCCAGAATTCAACGGGTGAGAGTAAGAGTGGCACGAAGAACAAGTATGATACCCGCTAATCTGAACTGGGTTTGTGGGAATTCGGGTGGAATGCGAAATGGGTCTGCGAGAAAACCCCATGAAACTGTAAGAGAGTAGGGATTTGCGGGTGAGTGATGCTGGGTTTGGAACCATTTTTGTTTCTGTGAAGACTGAAGAAAAACAGGAGTTTGTGGGAAAGTCTGTGTGACTGTGCGGTGGGTTTTGAGGCTTTTTTTTTTTTTTTTTTTACACACTGTTATAGGATAGGAGTGCGGCTCTTGGGTTAAGGGAGGCAATGGGGTTAGGCTTTTTTTTTTTTTTTTTTTGGGTATGTTCTTCATGTTTAAAATTTGTGTGAATAGAGAGAGAGACAAATACCACTTTTTGATCTTGTTTCTCTTGCATTTTTGCTCTATTTTTTGTTTTGGGAGGAGAGAGACATAAAGTTTGAGCAACAATACGTATTTACCCCTAATTTTAACAAAGGTGGGTTATGGAAAACAAACAGAATATACTACAGGTGGGTTAAGTGATACTTTTCAAACCACGGGTAGGCAAAGTGATTTTCCTCCAAACCACAGGTGGGTTATGTGTAATTACCCCTATTTTCCTTCTTTTATATATATATAAATATATATATTTTAATTAATTTTTTACATCCTATAATGTGGTTGATGTGGTATGGCTAGCCTCATATTACACTATAAAGAAATGCAAGTATATTTTCAGTTATTGAATAATTAACGTTTGGTTGTAAGTTATTGAATTATTCAATGTCATATTATCAGCGTAAGCTGTTTTCAAAGCTTACTTTAAGTTGATGAATTTTTATATTTTTTAGAACTTCACTTTAGATTGATGTGATTTAGTTTTGTATTTTACGATGATATTTTTTTTCTTTGATTTAATAGATGTCATCTTATTACATGATAAAGATAGTATATAAGAATATATCATTATTATATTATATAGCATAACTTGAATAATTTGATGTTTATTACTATATCTTATATTTTTACTCTTTTTGTTCTTATATCTTATTTTTTATAAATTTGTTTCTCTCTCTCTCTCTCTCTCTCTCTCTCTCTCTCTCTCTCTCTCTCTCTCTCGATTTTTTATTCTTTCTTGCAACTCTACTTTAGGTTGACGAATCATTGTATTTTTTAAAATTTTATTTTGGGTTAATATGTTTTAGTGTTATATTTTCGAGTTTTCTATATTACAAGTAATCTCTCCCCCTCTTATAGTTTTGGTTTAATTTTTGTTTGAGTTACTTAGTTATTTTTTAAGTGATAATTTGAATTTATATAAAAAATAAAAAGTTTTGGCTATGCATTTGAATGTGTCTATCAATTATTTGAGTAACATTAAGTGAAATTTTGTTATGATCATAATAATCTTCTTTATGAGGAATTTGAATGATTTATTCAAAATTTAAAAAATTTAATTGCACAAAAAAAAAAAAAAAAAAAAAAGAAAAAAGAAAAACATAGTGCCCTATAACATAATTTCGAATAAAATAGACCACTCATAAATGAATAATATCAATCAAACGCAACCCAAAATAATAGAATGATATATTAGTAGAGTTAGAAAGATGAAATAATTTTATAAATTGTTTAATTTTTAGGGAGAACAAAATTATCTTCAACAAAATTTAGAAAAAAAAAATTATATTTTATACCACAATTATAAAATAATTATCTATTCCCACGCATTGCGTGAGTCTGCGACTAGTAAAAATAAAAATTAAGACTGGGCTATGTATGGCAATGTTACTCTTTCCAAGACTTATGGTCTAACTCCCTATAATTTACTAGATTATGTTACAGACCGAGTTATATGATTTCTGGTATAACCCCCAGTAATTTACTAGAAGGTTAAGTTACAGATCGAGTTAATAGATTTCTGGTTTAAGTAACTCCCCTTGAGAGTGGAGGCTTGAAACACAAACAGAAAAATTCTATTCAGTATATCATGATCAATTTTAGAATAAATTGAAGGACATCATGTCACACGATTCACACCAAATAAGTTAACATTGCCTCCATTACTTTTTGTGTTTCACTTAATATTCCACCATTACAACTTACCACGAATTCATTTTAGTTTTCTTATAACATAACCAAAGTTATAAAATAAAAAATTAAATAAAAAATCAGAAAAATTAAATCCTCTATAACCAGAGTTATAGAGGAGTGTTATTCGATTTTCGTGGTGTGGGGGAGTCCTATAGTCTACCCAGTCATGTGTGGTAAGAAGACCAAATCTAGAACCAATCAATTGCAGCTACTTTTCCTACTTCTCAGAGACCGATCAAGGTAACCAGGGCAGTTTTATGTCGGTTAAATGTGAGACCCTAGCTATCCTTCAAAAGATTCAGGTCTAATAATCAATTTCATCCCATCAAAAATAAATTCGTACTTTTGCATCATTGGTGTGACTCAAAAATGTACACTTCAAGGATTTATTGGGCCTTTTGTGATGATTATGTTAAGTACTTTCAAACCATTTAAACTGACCTAGGAAAAGAAAAATTAAAAGCCTAGTATAACTTTTAAGGCTAAAACATATATTATATTATAAGCCAATTAGTCACGGTGTAATATCAGAATATACAAAAGATATTTAATAGTAAAAGTATTCTACACAGCATCAAAGAAACACAATCAAAAGTCAAAAGAAAAGGAATCTGCACTAAAAAACAAACCCAACAATAATTATACTAAAAAAGCCCAAGACCATCACCGACAAATACTGACCTTCAAAACCGTAAAAACCAAGTTTGCCCAGAAAGAGACTCACAGTAACGACAAACACAGAATACCTTTCGCAATAAACGATAAACTCAAACCAGTTTTTCCAAGCTTTACCCAGGGATATAAAAATTGCCAATAACGATTTTCAACAAATAACATGGCTCTGATACCAACTAAGAGAGAGAGAGACCAAGAAACAGAGATAGAGAGTGTAAGAAGATTATGGAAACTGGTTAATGACATATATTACTACTAACGTATAAAAGATAACATAAAATATGGGATAGAATACAACCCAAAATACAACAAATTAAAAGATATTATTAGATTTAACATCTTTTTTACATCAGACATAAAAGATACTGGGGAACATCTTACAAGGGAGTAAAAAAAAAGAATAAAAATAAAAAAAATGCTTCCCCCACGGGTTATTCAGGTAAGGCTCCTAAACGCAAAGGTGGCAGAAATGATGGTGGCATGGTTTTTATGAGCACTGCTGCTTATGCAAACACCTCCACTGATCACAGTGGTGCTTGTGGTGGTGGTGGAGGTTGTGGTGGTGGCGGAGGTGGAGGGGGTTGCGGTGGTGTGGTGGAGGTTGTGGAGGCGGTGGAGGATGAAGCTGAGGGGGTGGTGGCTTAATTTGCTTGAGGTTTGTGATGGTGAACTACTGGTGCATGCTGGCTTTCAAGTTTGTTAAGCATGGAACTATAGTTTTGTTATTCGTTCATGATTTGTTGGGTTTTACGTGAAGTTAATTACATGGCAATAACTATAAGAGGTTATGCCATGTAAATTTTTTTCCCCGCCTTTTTTTGCTTAGTCTCATGACTCATGATTCATGAGGATGTCGAACAAATGTGTATTTTTATATTCTGAATTTATTTATTTCAATTAATAAGTCTCAGTTAGATTTGATCTTGTACTGATTAATAATATATATAGAGCTTATTAAGAAAGTGTGTTCACACAATTTTTTTTTGGGGTTATTTTATCCCCTAAAGCTAAGGATAAGACTATCACTTCTCTTAAAATATGAAAGAAAATATGTTTGATTCGAATGCTTTATGTGTTTTATGGCCTTGCCTTCTACTTTTATAGATATGCATTCCCGCCATTTTTATTTTTGAATTTATCAAAAGAAACAATTTAACGTATCTTTAATATCTTTAATAACTCAACAATTTAATCTCAAAAGTTTAGGAACTTAGTAGAATTTCACAATATTTTTATAATATATTTATTTTGATTTATAGTTGTTAACACCTCAATTTGTTGTGAAAATAAAATATTATAAATTTTGTTGTGTATGTAGAACTACTCTAGACAATATGTGAGATTACTCACTCAAATTAATCACCGGAAGCTATGTCTATTTTATTCTTAAGGCTAAGGCTAAGATTATCACTTCTCTTAATGAGAGAAAATGTTGATTTGAATGTTTTATGTGTGTCTTGTGGCCTTGTTTTATTCTACTTTTATAGATAGCATTCCCGCCATTTAAAAAAAAAAAAAGAATTTGTCAAAAGAAACAATATCTTTAATTTCTCAATAATTTATTTGAAAAAGTTTAAAGATACAATAAAATCTTATAACACTTTTATTTTGAGTTGTGGTGTGTTGGTACAATCTTTTTCATATTTATTTTATTTTATTTTGTCCTATTGTTGATTGACACCTTAGTTTGGTGTGAAATATTATAAAATTTTGTTGTTTCAGTAGAACTACTCCATTTATTTTCACATGATAATATACTTTTGTGTGGGTACTACGGACTGCTTTTGTAATTATTTTGGTGCAAACAAAGTGCGAGTATTTTCACTAATTCCTCCTCAACAAAAAGTATTATTGGATCCCTGTTTATTTTAATAGAAAAACAGGAAATATATCATAATTTATAGGAGATGGTGAATATTATAGGCTTATTAATTATAACGATCTACAGGAATTCATGTAAATTTTTAATCCACTGCAATATGATTCATTGGTTTCCAATTGCCATTGAACCATAATTTCAGCTACGTACGGACCCATGTTGGGACCAATTAAGAGGGTCCGAGCCCCTTTGGCCCCAACGCGGCAATGCCCTTCGGCACAAGCAATACAAGCATATGAAATTGTTCTCCCATTATTATTATATGATAATGTCGGTATATATCTACAATATTTTTGCTACCTATTATTTGATCTCGGTCGGTGCTGACTAGTGAAGTTGATTTAATTAATGGTGGGCATCAACACGGTGGGAAAAAATGGGTTGGGGGGGGGGGGGGGTGAATTGTAGTGATGCATAACCTTAGATTATTATAGTCAAAGGTATTTTAAGCAAGTTTATTTGATTTTGAGATTGAAAACCAAAATAATGAATTTTTTTTGGTATTTTTAGAATATGTTAAATATGTACGTGTGAATAAAGTTTCAAATTGAATAAAAATGACAATTGTTAATGATTCATATTACAGTGAAAGGAAAAATGTTGCCAAGTTCCAATTCAGCCAAACCCAATGAGGCTAAAGCTTCCCAAATCTTCTTTTTCGTTTTTCTTAAGAAAATGCGTAGTGAAGGTTCGAGCCTTGAAATTTTTTTTTCCTCTTTTAAATTTTGAATTGCAATGTACTTCTAGGTCGGTTGGCTCATTGATGCTATTAAAGGGGTGGTAATCTATTTTAAGAAAATTTATTTTCATTGTATTTTCAAATCTTAAAAAAAAAAAAAAAAAAAAAAAAAAAAAACCTACTACTATATTCTAATTAAAAAAAGGGGAAAAATCATCATATATAGAATTATTGAAAGCATGAGAATATATCTGAAAAGTTTTCCATATGCCTTGATTATTTTTAAAAGACTACATATCATTATCTCAAATTAATTTATGTTTATCTCCTCAAAAAAAAAGAAAGAATAAAGGGCATTTTATTTTTATTTTTTCCTCTTATGGCCTTTTAAGAAGAATACATTATATTATATCACTATGCATTATGCATTCAGCTACAAAGCCTAAAATAATATATAGAGAATGCATCACCAAATGCTACCTTGTACTTTTAGTGGCAGGAGTAAAGGGCATTTTATCTTGTCTGATCTTTGAAACGAGTAAGACCAGATTATATATTTTCTTTTGCAATTTTCAAATCTGACTTCCTATATTTCTGATCAAAGAAAAAGGACCTAAATTATTAATGGATCATAAGTTCATAACGCATTTTTTATTACCAAAAAAAAAAAAAAAAAAAAAAACTCATAATTACCGTGTAGCTTCTATCAAGAGTAGACGAAGATTTGGAGAGAAGTTGAGACTTCAGAGTCAGAGGGGAATGTCATTAAATTTCTTGGATAGAAAAAAGGGAAATTACGTGCACGCATTATACATATCTTATAGACCAATCCGAACTCTTATTAATTAGTTGACAACGTTCCTACGCAACAAGCAAACATGTTCTATGAATTATTCAATGTAAACGCAATAAGATTCCCTCCCAATTTAGTATTCAGTATTTGAAAATTTATGTTATTTTTCATCTTCGTCAAGTGGTTCGTACCTTAATACGGAAATGACGTGACTTTGGAGCCCATATATTAATTACGTTATCCTAAAGGACATTAGTACTCATTAATCCTAGCATGTGGGTTCTTTTTATTTGCTATATAAAGGAGAGGCATAGAGGAATTAGAGCCAGTATAGTCGTTTGGTTTTCGGGCCATATACCTATAAAGTCGAAAAAAAGATACAAAGTACTTAAAACCCAGTTGCACTTCAAGTCTTCAAGTTATGGGCTGTTTTTGCTTCGGAAGCCGTAAGAAGAAAGAAAATAAAAATCCAATAGGTGGTAGTACTGCTAAAGCTACCCCAAGAAGAGGAGGTAAGTCTTCATCTACAACAGGCAAGCATGGTGGCACAAAAGATGGTGGCATGTCTGTTATGACGACCAACTATGGAGGATCTGATATAGTATCTATGATTAATGATGACTGTGGTGGTGTCAGTAACAGTGGCGGTGGAGGGGGTTGTGGTGGTGTTAGTGGTGGAGGGGATTGTGGTGGTGGTGGGGGTGGTGGGGGTAGTGGTGGTGGTGGAGGTTGTGGTGGTGGCAGCGGAAGTGGTGGAGGGGGTTGTGGTGGTGTTAGTGGTGGAGGAGGTTGTGGTGGTGGGGGTTGTGGTGGTGGCGGTGGTGGAGGTTGTGGTGGTGGCGGCGGAGGTGGTGGTTGCTGAAAAGGATCATGACATCTATGATTTGTAATTTATTGCGTATAGGCATATACTACTTGTTGAATAAAGAGTTATGCATGGGATGGATATCATATATATTGTAGTTGTCATGACTCATGAGAATAAATACCGTAATATTGAATTTGATACGTAAAAGTATGACCATTTATACCTTTCTCCATTCTTTTGGCTGAGATCAACAACAGGCCTATTGGCCCTAACAATCAACAACAAAAAATGAAATGAAAAGGGTTTTTTTTAATTTTTATTTTTATTTTTATAAATAATTTTTGTGGCAGAAACTAAAGAGTTGATGAAAGAAAACACTCTTGCAACGATGTTATCAAACTTCATGATAAATGGTGTTTCTTCCTCTCACAATCATGGTGGGGTCGGCTCATTAAATTCATGATGATGTCCATCATGAATGTGAGATGAGGGGACACCATTTCACTATATTCTAAGACTACCTAAGTATTATCATCGTGCACCTTTGGTACGGTGGTCACTTCACAAGTATAAGTGCTTGTGGGGTGTGGGAGGCAAGGGACAGAGTTCAAGTTTCCAGGAGGGAGCTTCACACACATATACACTTAGATTAGGTTAGAGTAGAAATTTTATCTTGTAAAAAAAAGAAAAAAAGAAAAAGACTACCTAAGTATTTTCCTTTCTTTTGTGTTAAAATCTCATCTTCTCTTCCTTTGTGTGTGTTTAAAAAAAAAAAGAAAAAAAGAAAAAAAAAAGACTACATCCAAATATAAAGAGGTAAATCAATCAACCTGGCTCATCGTGGAAGGTTGCAATGAAGGTTTCAACCTGGCTAATTATGCTATTTGTTCTGAAAATGTTAAGGTTTAATTGGCCATCTAACCATCTAATCGAAGAAGGAAGGAGCCACTGTCATTGCTTCCACCAGCTGGAATGGAGCTTATAAGCATTGACAATATTAAGGGTTGGGTTGGGATTGGCATAGCCCTCCAATGATTTTACACTGTTGTAATACTTTTACGACATCAATGAAATTTTCTATCTTTTACTTCAAAATATTTTATATATGTATACATATATAAATTGTGGGCTTTATTTAACTCAACTAGTCAAATCTTTTGTCATTGAATAATAGACCTAAGATCTTAAAAACACCACCAAAAAGAAAAAAAAAAAATTCAATGTCCTGGTTATTGTGCAATGTGCATACCCTAATTTGAGTAATTTTATTTTATGACATACAGAATTTCAAAATGCTATTTTTCAAGATGTACAAAATTTCATAATTTGGGTGTGAGGATCTTTTAGAATATTAAAAAGTGGATACCTAAGAGTGGTATATCATCATAATAGAAGTGTAAATAAGAACAAAATGTATAAAAGAAAGCAGATAAACCTTTAACCTTAACATTATCCACCATCGGTTGTTCTCCTTAGAAATGTTTTTTGGAACACCCATTGGTAGTTTAGACAATTGTCTAAGACTCTAAATAGAAAAATACCTCATAATTTTGATCATACGGTAAAATGCTACGCTAGCATAAGAACTTAAAATAAAATATATTTCATACTCATTTATTCTTTTCTTTTGTGAAAGTGTTCATGATTAGCTAAATATTGAAAAAATCCATATACATTTTCTTCCTTCTATCTCACTTACCAAAAAAGAAAGGGAAAAAAAAAGTCTTTCAATTTTCACATCAAGAGCCTCTTCTCCCCATTTCATTACTCCCTCAAAAAATAACTCTTGCTATTAGTCACAATCAAACCATTAATACTTCCTCTCTTTCTAAATGCATTTATTGATAGTCAATTAAAATATTTTAGTACCACAATCAATTTCACGCCTGTTTGCACAATTAATCTATGTGGTTTATTGTGAGTGGTGAAAAAAAAAGTGATGGATTCATGTGAAAGTGATTGACATCCAATCATAGTATGCCACATAAAATAGTTGTAAAAATTGGTCTAGAATTAGTTGTGGTCTTATAATAACTCTAACCAATTAGTTTTTAACAATATTTTTTAAATGAGTCTTAATTTGGTAAGGATGAAATGTAAAATTCATATTTTACACCATCTAATAAGATAACCACATTAGTTTTTTACTTAAAACTTAATATATCCTGCCAAACATAATAACATCGATCTTAATAAACTCACAATTAAATTGGATTTTCAATTGGGTATTAGAATTGATTGAGTGTGGATGTGCCTATTCTTTAATACGTAATATGATGATTGGCATGTTAGGATTCGAGCAGTAAAACTTGGGTTTTATACTACATCCTTATAGAATTTAATCTCTTTCTAAATCAATGACCTTAGAGCATCTATTAACTTTTCCAAAAAAAAATAAAAACTCATAATCACCTTGTAGCTTCTATCAAGAAAGATTCTCAAAAAAAAGAAAAAAAAAAGAAAAAAGAAAGAAAGAAAAAAAAGAAGAAGCTTCTATCAAGAATAGACAAAGACTTAGGAGAGAGATGTTGAGAGTCAGAGAGGAATGCCCTTATTAAATTTCTTTGGTAGAAAAAGGGGAATTGCCACACATCATCATACATATCGTATCGACCAATTCGAACTCTTTTTTTTTTTTTTTTTTTTTTTTTGAGAAACCGATTGAAGCATTTTATTTAAAAAACTAATGGCTAACATCGGCCTGAACTACACTTGAAATGTCTGGTGGTACATCTTCCATCCAGATAGTTAGAGAGGGCGAATTAATAGCCCATCTAGCTAAAGCATGAGAGACCCTATTGCCTTGTCGGTGAACATGAACAAAACTATAGCAATTGAAAAAAGGAGTTAAAACTTTAACATCTTCAATGAAGTGTCCGTGGAGTGCTAGTGATCTCTCTGAGTTATTAAGGTCTTTTGAGATTGTGTCTGAGTCCCCTTCAAAAACAATTGAGGTAATACCAATCTCCAAGGCAAATTCAACTGCTCATCTTGCTGCAAAGGCTTCCACCTGTGCCACAGTAGTTGGTTGAGGGATTTGTTGTGACAAAGAGGCTATAACCACTCCTTCTGAATTGCGGATGACCACTCCGAGTCCAATTCTCCCTGTTTCTGTGAACATCGCACCATTGTAGTTAACTTTGAAAACTCCCAAGTTTGGTGGTTCCCACTTCGTGTGCATCTCATGTTTCTGCTTTGGGCTGACTGTGTTAAGATTTTGGAATTCAGCTCGTCGCTCCTTTGTCAGCTGATCGATACGTTGCAGCAGACATACCTCCTCATTGAATCGGACTTGGTTGCGTCTATTCCAGATGGACCAAGCCATATACGCTAGTAAGGAAGGATCCTTGTTTTCCTTAAATGCACGCTCAAAGATGTCCACTGGTGTTTTCCCAGTCATAGTTGCCAGCCAGCTCCATTGAGGGTCCTGTGTCCAAGCTACCTGTAAATTAGAACAAAAAAAAAAAAAATAGAGCATGTGAGTAGTCTTCAGCCATCACCTTGCAATTCTCACAAGTTGCCTCGGTGATGACTTTCCTCTTGCATAAGTTGGCCTTTGTTGGAAGAGCATCCTTACAAGCCCGCCACACAAAGTTTTTCACCTTGCAAGGGACTTCCAAACTCCATATATCTCTCCAAAAACCAGAATTTATAACTGACCCTTGATCTAGTACTTCATTTTCATGCAAAAATTGGTAGCCCGACTTGATGGAATAGTGCCCCGATGGAGTAAAGGGCCAAATGAGTGTGTCTTGTTGCGGAGAGGAACTAAGAGGGATACTCTTAATTGCCTCTGCTTCTGTATTACTGAAAACATGGTCAATCACATTTGTTCTCCATTGCTTGGTTGGCTGATCTATCAAACTTCTACACATGAATTCTCTTTCCCAAACAATACTGGTGAAGTGATTTTGGCTCTAGTTTTAAGTGGCAGCCAATTGTCTCCCCAAATCCTGATTTGTTTACCATCCTCGACTTTCTAAACCGCCCCTCTAGAAATCACATCTCTCCCCTTTAAGATACTTTTCCACGCATAGGAGGCTAAGGGAGATTCTTTTGCACCAAGGATGGATCCATTTGGAAAAAACCGAGCTTTTTACACTCTATAAAATAGTGAGTTATCATCTTTAAGGAGTCTCCAAGCTAACTTAGCAAGCATCGCTTCATTGAACATAGTTAAATCCTTGAAGCCCATCCCACCTACATCTTTGTGATTACACAACTCTCCCCACTTCACCCAATGGATTTTTCTCCTTTCACCCCTTTAGCCCCACCAAAATTTTCTAATGAGTGTTTCAATCTCATGACACAAAGTAACCGGGAGCTTGAAACAGTTCATGGCATAAGTTAGGATTGATTGAATGACCTACTTTATAAGGACTTCTCTACCAGCTTGTGACAACAACTTCCCTTCCCAACCTTGGAGTCTCTTCCAAACTCGTTGTTTCAATTTGTCAAAACTTTCCCTTTTATTCCTACCCACCAAAGCCGGCAAGCCAAGGTATTCCTCATAGTTCTTCACCTCAGCTACTCCAAATTCATTCATGATGTGATTTTGCATATCAAAAGCCATTGATTTGCTGAAGAAGAGAGATGTCTTCGCTCTATTTAATTTTTGCACCGAAACCCTCTCATAAGAAGAGAGAATCTCCAAAACTTTCTGACAATCTTCCTTAGTAGCTCTACAAAACAAAAGGCTATCGTCTGCAAATAGCAAGTGAGTAAACTTAGGACCATTCCAACATATAGAAACTCCTTTAATGTCACCCAAATTTGCTTCTCTTTGAATAAGTCTATGCAGCCCCTCTGAACATAACAGGAAGAGATATGGTGAAAGTGGATCCCCTTGGCGAATACCTCTACTAGGTTTGATATTGCCTTGGGGTTCACCATTTACCAAGAGTGAATATGAGACAGTTGTAACACATTCCATGACTAGAGCCACCCATCTATCATTAAATCCCATTTGCTTCATAATGTCTTTCAAAAAAGACCACTCAACCCGGTCATAGGCTTTGCTTATGTCAAGCTTGAGCGCCATAAAACTTGATTTTCCAGAGTTGTGATTTTTCATGTAATGAAGAGTCTCAAAAGCCATTAATATATTGTCAGTTATCAATCGACCTTTCAGAAAAGCACTTTGATGATCAGAAATAATGAGTGGCAAAACTCTTTTCAATCTATTTGCTAGTACTTTTGAAAAAATCTTATAAAGCACGTTGCAAAGACTAATGGGCCTATATTCAGTCACATACTCCGGGTTTTTTGTTTTTGGGATTAGAGTAATGAAAGTATGATTTAAAGAATTAGGCAAAGAACCTTTATTCAAAAAATGCAGTACTGTATTAGTGACATCAGAGCTTACCATATCCCAGAAATTTTGGTAGAAAAGTGGAGGCATTCCATCGAGTCCAGGAGCTTTCAATGGAGCCATTTGTTTCAGTGCAACCTCAACTTCCCAAGCTTTAAAGTCTCTTGTCAAGATGTCATTCATTTCCTCAGTCACCACCTGAGGAACGGATGCCAATTCTACCATTAAAGGTTTGGGTTCTGAAGAAGTAAAAAGCTCAGAGTAATACTTCAAGAAAGCATCACAAATCTGGTCTCTATCAGTACACCACACATCGGAATGGTTTCTAATACCAGAAATAAAGTTTTTCCGCTTCGTTTGAGTTGCACGACAGTGGAAAAACTTTGTATTACAGTCCCCATCCTTTAAATATAGTGTACACGATCTTTGCCTCCAAAGCTGTTCCTCCTTGTCCATTAGAGCATTGACTTCTTTTTTGAGTACCCACAACCTGCCTGAACCGCCCCCTGGATAGCCACCCGTTCTGCCTGTGCAAGCTCTTTCCTCTTTTTTTCTAACTCTCTTCTTATATTTCCGAAGTTGTTACGGCTTCATCTTGTTAATTCAGCCCCACAAGCTTCTATTTTCCTAATCACCCTTGTATCTTCAGACCCTTCAAATGTTGCTAACCAAACATCCTCAACCGTTTCCCCACATCCCTTATCTGACAGCCAAACCTCTTCGAATCTGAAATCTTTTTTCTTTTGCTGGAAATCCAGATCAGCCAAGTCAATCCACAATAGCTTATGGTCCGAAGTGGTATTGTTTACATGAGTGACTCGAGTACCCAGAAAATTTACAAACCAATCATGTGAAGCTATTGCCCTATCCAGCCTCTCCTATACCGAAAAACCATCTCTATAATGCTTACTCCATGTGAAAGGAAAACCTTTAAAGCCCAAATCCATTAATTCACATTCATCCAATACATCTCTAAACATCTGCATCTGATTTTGGGGTCTTAAACGCCCCCCCGACTTCTCCAACTATTTTACAATCTCATTGAAATCTCCCGCACACAACCATGGAAGGGAGTTTCTGCCACGCAGTCGACGAAGTAAATCCCAAGATTCACTCCTTTTGTGAGTTTCGGGATTGCCATAAAACCCGGTGAACCTCCAAGCTTTACCCGAACTTTTATTAATGACGGCGTCGATGTGACATAGTGAAGAGGATTCAACTTCAACCTTAATGTCATTCTTCCAATACAACACCAAACCTCCTCCTCTAGTTTCTCTTTGAACAAAGAATTTCTTATCAAAACAAATTCTGTCTTTCACGTAATCTAGCCTAGCTTCATCTGCCAATGTCTCGGCTAAAAACACAACAAAGGAACCTTTTGCTTGCACCAAATCCACAAGCTCCTGAACTGCGAGTTGGTTCCCAAGCCCCCTGCAATTCCACACTATGCAACTCATTGTGACTGGCGGAGCTGTACAACAGCCTCTGCCAATGCAAGTGAACTTTCTCTGTCATTGCTCAAAACCACTAACTTCTTACTTGGTAACTCACAATGATCATTAACCCTGTCAATTGGTTGCTTCAAACCTGTGTAATCAAATGAGGATGGCTGAGTTACAGGGGCTGGATGGGGTACACGTTTCCACGTAGCCTGATGGGGAATAATAGCACTAACCCGTGGGGTCTGAGAGTGGTGTTGCTGAATTTTTTTCCAAGGGGGGTACTAACATAGGAGCACGTGACATGCTAATATTTTCATCCAAATCTTTTCTCAGCGTGCCCAAGTCAAATAGTGGAGAGTTTTCCTGATCGGTTTGAAACTCCTCGGGTTGGCCAATAATTACGGGATCCTCATAAATCCCAAGATCATTATCTATTTCCTTCAATTGTTGAGTAAAGGAAATTCCTTGATTGCCATGATCCTGAAAATTCGGCCTTATACTTTCCTTTGGGATCGTGGACTCTGCAGCATTTGATTTAGGAAACTCCCCAATATCTGCTTCCATGTCCTCAGTTTCCTTTTCTGTTGAACTCGTCGTTGCTGGGGTGGTCATCGGATTTGGGCGCTGCTGTTCAATTCTCCGCCAACGTGAGGATAAGTTTTCCTTCCTGTCTTCATAATAACCTGATACACGGATTACATTGCCCTTTGATGGTCCTGACGATGTTGCCCGAAGCCATGAACCATACTGTTGAGAGGATTTTTGGAGAGTACCTTTACTCTGGATCCACAAATCACATTCCTTATCACCATGATCAAGGCATCCACACCAATAGCAAATATTTGGAAGCCGCTCGTACCTGAATGTAACCCAGACCTTTTCATTATCCTCTAGTTTGATTACTCGGCCTCAACAGAGAGGCTGAAAGTCATCAATGGTAACCCTTACTCTAATGTAATTCCCACACTCACACTCCGAAGTATCTGTTGTACGGTCCACCCTCCCAATGCCTTCACATATATCTTCTGCCACTGATCTGGTTCTGTAACTAATGGGAATATTGTGCACTAGCACCCAAAAAGCAACCTTATCGAAACTCAAATCTTCAAGTGAAGAGTGCCTTTCATACCTCTATAACACCACTAGAGATTTGTCAAAACTCCACGGACCCGTGGACATAATTCTATCCACTTCCTCCTCCTTATCAAAAACAAAAAGAACCTTATGACCCCCTTCGTTACTAATCTTAAAGCCATTCTAAGATCTCCAAAGAGGTTTAAAAGTTCTGCCGACTACATCACGCCTGGTTAGGAACAGTGCTGCAATGATAAACTCTTGCCGGCATCAATCTTTTTTAAAACAAATATCGTCCCCTTCCTTTTCGGAAAGGGAAAGACAACTCCATTGTCTGGATAAATCCTCCATACTAACACACCGCTGAGAACAAAAGAATGATGTGAGAACAAACAAGAAAGAAGAAAAAAGAGAGAATGGTTCTAAAATGTGTTTCCGCACCCCCGAATGAAAGAGAAGAAACCACTAGCCCTACCTATAACGTTGTTACAAGAGGGGAAATCAAGCCTTACTAGAAGGGACGACGGTTCTACTACCTAAGAAGAGAAGGAAGAGCCAACTTTCTTAGCGGCAGAGAAAAAAACATTTCGAACTCTTCTTAATTAATTGACAACTTCTGTATTTGACAAGCAATTATTATACACTATGTTCTACGAATGTCAAAGATAAGAACCATCCCCCAATTCAATATTTGAAATATATGTTATTTTTCATCTTTGTCTAGTTGTACTCCTTTTATTACGGAAATACCTTGAATTTCAAGCACACATATTAATTAAATCTATATATATATATATAATAGAAGAAGCTGAGAGAAAGTGGGTTCCTACAATTAAGGAGGTGATGACAAATAGGAAAAAATACCCCTTTAAAAAATGACACGTACACAACTTTAAGTTAAAACACTCGCACGGTACACCGTTTCAGTATTCTAAAAATTTTAACTTTTGCTTCTACGACGTTTGAAAGCCTCTCCTGGTGTATATATTAAAATAAAAAAGGGGTTAAAAATAAGATTAAAAAAAACGTCACAACTAAAAAAACCTAAGCCTCTTCACATCAGAGTTTCCTTAACATTTTCTCTCTCTAAAATAACCCTAGCGATACTGCGATAGAGAGAAAGGGTAGGAGAAAAAAACCCTAGCGATCTCTTCACATCAAACTCTGCAAGGAGAAAAAAATTAAAAGAAAACTTGCGCCACACTGGAGATTCGTTTGGCCGACCATCGCTATCCCCTTTTGAGTTTTTCAAGTACGTTCTTTTCTCTCTCCCTCTCTTTCTCTCTATGAGTTTTTGTTGTTTTGATTCGGTTTTGAAACTTCCCTGTGATTTCGGGATAAGTTTCCCCTGTTTCCGTGAATTTGCGGAATATTCTAGATCTGTTTTGCCATTAAAACCCTAGCGATCTCTTCTCTTCAGACTCTGCGAACCAGTGGATATTCGTACGGCTGGCCACCGCCATACCCTGCCGGACTTAGACCATCACAATCGGCATCTGTCAAAGCGAAATACGATCAAACGTCCCAGATATGAAGTTAGGGATCGGCGCTATTCCGACGAAAGGTACGCATCAATTCTCTATGTTCATTCTTCTCCTTTTGGTGCTTTGTTGTGAAAATTGATTCTTACGGCATGGACAAGAATGCAGAACTCTAGAATATTGATTCTTCAAATTTCTGCAGTAATTTTCCTGCATAATTTTGTTTTAAAACTATTGTTCGATAAATCTGTGTGCTATGATTGATATATGTGATATATTCATTCAATTTTCGGATACTGTGGCTTGGCATATATATAATTTTATATAGGTACAAACTTGATTTGTAAAAGCTATGGTTACAGATGCACACCGCTAATGAGATTGCTAGGTTTATTGAGATATGATATAACTTCTTTGTTTTATATCCTTAGATTAAATGAATATATATAGATTCATGTGCGGATATATGAACTATTGTTTTTTAACTATTGGTTTTTTGATATCAGTTCATGATTATATGGGTTAGATTTTGTTTTAGCTAAGGTTTTTGGGTTAGAATTGTTTTTGTTTTGGGTATTTGGGTTAGATTTGATTCTTTTTTGGATTATTGTTTTTTGGTAAAAGAGATTGAAATGGTGTTGAATCGCACCAAACTGTTCATCTTCTACTATGTAGAAATCTCCCTTTGAAGATACTTGCAGCAAATCATAGGTTCTTTACAAATACAATTTCTTTGTTTTTAGTAAATATAAATATTTGAATGGCTGAAATAGATAGGAATAGGTCCAGTGACTAAGGGTGGAGCAGCACCCATTGATCAACTCTAGTCTTTGGGAGGGAATTCATGAGAGTCAGGCATTAAGAAGTTTACAATTTAAAAATGAATATTTGATGTGAGATTCAATTCTTATGTATATTTGTGTTGTTAGTTAATTGCTCTCTTCTTGCATTTAGTATTAGCATCTTTCTATGATTTCACCTCTACTTGAGTTAGATTGGATTGGTGTTTAGTGATCTTCTTCAACCTAACTTAGAAAAGTCTTTTAATAATAATATTAAAACATATTTATTCCGGCTTTTCTTGCATCTTCATGCCTACTCCATTATTATGTAGGGTTTCCTTGACAATAAGAACACCATATAATCAAATAAAAATGGAACTAAAATAGAGGTTTTCATATCCATTGAATATTTTTTTCAAAGGGTAAACAGAGGCAATACCAGGTCATATGGTGCCAATGTTATTGAATAGTAGTTAACCTTCTAACTCCTAAAATTCATTTTCCTTTTAAGTTTGATATTAATTATGATTGAATTATAGTTAAAGCTAACAATTTTTTTAACTGCATTATTAGTCTATTGAGGAAAATGACTTAGACGTAGTTATTTTGGTTTGACTGATTCTGATTTAGAATTGGCTTGAGAGAGAGGGTGAACCTATTTCTTTAAATTAGTAAGTTTTATTTAAAATGAGGTATGACTTTAATTTGTATTAGTCTGTATCTGTCAATCATATCTTTGTTCACTCAGAGTAAGATGAGTCATTGAAGTGGGATGATGTGAATAATGAATTAGGCAGTTATGTTAGTGTAAATATTTTCTTTGTTTAATTAAAGCGGTTCACATTCAATTTTGTTTTGTTTGTTCAACTTCCTTTTGTTTATTTATTGTTAAAATACTTTCTTTGTTTTCATAATTATTATTGTTTGTTCAATGTTGTTCAAGATCATCTTTTGTAAGAGCTGAATCTATCTTCACCAAAATGTATAAATATTGTCTAAATTTGTTGGATTCTTCTTCATATGCAAAGTTTATGGTTCTTTGTTTTGATGTTTTGGTGTATTTCTTTCCTATTTGTTTAATTGCACATTTGTTAGTGGAATAGTGACCACATTTATCTGTAAGTTCATGGAATTAAGTTAAAGCACTAAATATATACTAAAACTTAGAAGTTGGCATATACAATTTACCTTAGGCTATTGGTTGTTGCTGTGATTTTGAATTAGTGAAAATATATACTAAGTTTACTTATTCATAAAAGTCACTGGTCATATGACATTTAACAATTATGTTTTATTTCCAAAATATTTGAAGGTAAAAGCATTATCATTCAAAATTGGTTGAAAACTTATTAGCACTTTTGAGTCTGTACTGCTTGGTTGTGGCCAAAGCTAATCAGATTTACGCCCAGGCTTAATGATTGACATTGGGAAAGAAAGAAGGGAAAATTGATGGTTTTGGTGATTGTAATTTTTTTTGGTAATGTGATTAACCCTCTTTGAGAGAGTTAGAAAGTTGAGAAAAAAAAGGACACCATTGGACTGTTTAAAATCTTTATGTATAAGACGAAAACAAACTTTCCAATTCAAGTTTGTGCCAAAAAGTGTTACTGTTTGATGTTAATTTTGCTTTAAGTATTTATTTTATATATCCTTGGCTAATGGAAGCCAAGTTCTTATTTTTTGCAACTCAAACCATATTACAATGTTTGCTTCCGCTTCTTTTGTAGTCTCTCTTTCATCTTTCTTTGCTGTAGTTTTTAAAAACTTCTTGCCCTATCATTTTGTTGAATACTGAGTTTTTTGCCAAGTACAACATGGGTATTTTGCAAGAAGAGTTGCTGCATCAAACTAAGTGGTTTGGATAGCCTAATTTTCCCTCTATTTATCTCATAATTTGAATTAAATTTTCTCCGTTGATCTGTTTTGGTTTTGATTAGGCTCTGAATTGCATATTTTAATCTGCTTTTTTCTTCATTTTTTTTTTTTATAAATTCAATGAATTCTTATTTTGTATTTTACTGAATTGTAAAACTGTAATGACTTTTTTAAAATGCTATGCTTTTAGTGGCCTGCATTTGGTACCTCCACCATATTTACACAGTGGCCTACATTTGATGCTTTCTTCTTGATTTATTATAATCCAGCTTCTTTGTGAGTGGCATCATGAGGTTTAGCCCTTGAATATATTTAGGGAAAAACATGTTTGCCATTTAATAATGGCTGATTTCTCAATGTTGCTGCTCTGAGCATCTATTATTTGAAACGAAAAAGTCTAAAACCTCTTTAATGTTTGTGCTAAAAAGTCATGTTTTCCGTTTGATTGTATATTTGTTTAAAGGAATGTATAATTGTTTTAAAGAATGAATGAATTTTTATTGGTAGTAAATTATGTTTCTTTTTCGTTTATTGAATTTGATTAAATAACCAACATATTGCTTAAAATAAGCCAATAAAATATTATGCAAACGTCTTTAATTCTTGGTTCCACTTGAATGACCAAAGAACAACAATATTCTGCGTACTTCTATTGATCCAGTAATTCACTAATTGTCTTCGATTAATGTTTTACATTAGTCCATGGATCTTGATTATTATGTTTGCTCGGCTTTGCAATTTTACTATTCAGTGTAGCTCAATGATTACATTGTGTTGGTTTTGAAGGATTTGAATTTCTATTAGTGATGATTATGTAATCATTAATTTCAGTTTCAAACTAGGTTTTATATTTGGTTTGTGGCCTTTACAGCATTTATTCTTTTTTGGTTTTGTTGGTTTTGGTCTTTTGATTTCATGGAAAAACAATTCCAGTATTCTGTTATTTACTAATTTAATTTGTTATGAATATTAATGCTTATGGCATGGACAAGAATGGCAGAATCCTAGAATCATGAAAGGCCATCTATAAATTAGATCGACCTCTACATATGCTGATTATTTTTGTTATTTGAATTTGAATTAAAATCCGGATGTTTATTCTCTCTCTTTCAAAGTTTAGGCCTCAGATTATAATCTTTGATTGTTTACTGTCATCAGGGACAATCTAAGTCATTAAATAAAACCTCTCCCTCCTTCCAATAATTAATTTGACACTCACTTTGTTTCGCTTCTTTTCTGTTGCACCTATACCCAAGGTCAGCATTTTGTTACTTGATGTGTTATACTCTTTATTTAGATGCTTCCTTCTTGATTTATCATAATTCAGAGAGACAAACGAACAAACCTAAAGAAAAAAACATGTTTGTTGTTCAATAATGGTTCATTTCTTAGAATTTTTTTCAATAATCAGCATACATTAGGTTTTACTTTCTCTGCTAACAGAGGTTATATTTATTATATGTGTCCATTAAGGGTTGATTTTCTTAATATGTTGTAGCTTTCTTTTAAGATTTTTTGTATTGGCCTGTAATAATTTTTCCTAAGGGAATATTTGCCTATATATATATATATATATTTATACACACACACACATAATATTTAACGATGCTTTTACTTGGTTCTCTTTTAGAATAGCGTTTTGTTATTTCCTATTGGCTTTTCTTTTATATATGGCTGTTAGAGCCATTTTTATGATGCCATCTCTAATCATCTATCTCTAATCACCAATGATTTGTATTCTATGTTTTGTTAATAGCCATATTTGTAAGATGGATGGTTTAAGATCTGAATGTTTGAGGAGTTAAATTATTGGTTTTCAATGTTAATTATTGAGTTTTTGCAGATTGAACTGCATTTTCTCTGATTGCCTTTGTTATTTTTCTTCTTGATATTTAATTTTACTATTATTTCCTTATTGATATATGTCTCTGATTTACTAGAATGCTTATTAGACTTTGTTTCTTTTAATTTTCGTACTGCTGAGACTATTAGGCTCAGCTTATTGACAGGCTTTTTTAAATGTTGTTGTTGTTAGCTTTGTTTATTTTGTTTATTCATTTATTTTTATTTTGTGTATCTTAGTGTTTTGGATTGAGTTCTTATAGATGCTTTTATTTTATTTATTTATTTTATGAATAGAAGATTACATAATAGTGGGTGAAAAGTTTCATGAATTCCATTACTTAACATAACAATCAATCTTGATTCTTGCTGTCTTATTGAGTGCTTATGATTAGGTGCTTTTGTTTCTTTATGTTTTGGCTTTCATGAAAGTGTTAAGAAAAAATTCAAGAGGAAGGAATATTTGATTAAATGAAGGGTTTGTAATAGCCAAATCATGATTACCAATTGAAAATCAGTCTCTTAAATAAAGATTGAATATGTCAATGACGTATATTATTACTTTATTAATTTGTTTTAGATATGATCAAACATACTTGCAAATTAGAACAGCATTGTTTATATATGTATTTCGGTCTCTTGCATTTATTCCCATCAGTGTTTGTTTGGTGTTGATTCAGAATTTGTAATATTTCATTTATATAAACCTGCCATGTTTTCTGAATTTTAAATAATTATATAACACACAATCACATGTTTTATAGGATCTCAGTTTGTAGCAGTTCATTTCTGTCTTTTCAAAAAAAAAAAATGGAAAATGCAAGACAAGCATGAATAAGTATATATAGGATGATTAGGATCTTGACTAGATAAATTGACATTGAGAAATGAAAGCACTTTCCGCAATTTTTTAAGAGGTAAAACTACATTTGCAATACTCTAACGTTGAGGTTGGGTTATGAGCTCTAGCAATGTCAGAGGCTCGAATTTTCTCAACTTGGAACTTCAAAAACCAAATAATAGCAACCAGAATGTTGGAGGTTTAAGAAAGTAGTTCAATTGTAGTTCTGGTACAATTGTTTACACATTTTGGGGGTAAGTCAATACCTGTAATTGCTTAGGCCGTATTAAATGTCTGTAAAAATTTCTTAAATTTGATTGTAAAAGAGGAGAGTTTTTGTTTTGTTTATAATATGATTTGTAGTGTAGTTTTTTGGCCTTTTAGAATCTGAAATTTGCTGATTACTTAAAATGAGGGATTCGTTTCTGTGATCAAATGATTATTACACTTAACTTTTTTTTTTCTTTGCTTAGGGATCCCCAGTACAACAAAGGACTTACCAATGACTTACTGCTTACTATTCAAAGGGAGACGGAGAGCTAAAAAAGAGAAAGTGTTATCACTATTCGAAATGATGCAGCAGCTAGCACGCTAAGATCAGAAGGGAAAATAGCAACTACAAAATTCAATTTAGTTTTCAGTTTCTATTTTCCATCCTACCTGATTTGCTGTTTTTGAAGAGTGATTGAAATTGTAGAACTTTGAAATTTGAAAGTGTAATGTTTTTTTATACAAAGTTGATTATAACTTAGATTTTAGTTAATATTCCACTCTATCTACATAATTATCAGTGTTAGCTAATTATGGTTAAAGAACATTTTTAAAAATTGTGTCATTGATCATATGGAATTTTCAACTTAGTGCTATTTTCACCATGTTTTTAACATGTGAAAGCAATCAGCTGGATAAAGTTTAAAAAGATTTAAATGATAGCCAAATTTCTCTTCTACTTATGAGATTTCAAATGATCCCGCGCATTACGCGGGTTAAACACTAGTTATCCTAAAGGAAGGACCTTAGCTATCCAAAATCCTGGAAGATTATGAAAGAGAGTCTGGGCAAAAGCTAAATAAGGAGAAGACATCCCTCTTCTTTAGCAAGAATGCGACGGAGGAGGTCAAAGAAGCGGTGAAAGAAATGTTTGGGGCTCAGATAATTCACCAACATGAGAGGTACTTGGGGCTGCCCCCATTGGTAGGGAAGGGTAAAAAGAAAGCATTCAATCACATAAAGGATCAAGTTGGGCGCAAAATAGCAAGTTGGAAAGGAAAGTTGCCGTCTACTGCAGGTCGAGAAATCTTGATAAAGGTAGTTGCCCAAGCTACTCCGATGTATACAATAAACTGCTTTAAACTCCCCAATTCCCTTTGCAGTGAGCTGAATTCTTTAGTGAGTAATTTTTGGTGGGGAGAACGTGACAAAGAAAAGAAGCTAGCTTGGATCGCTTGGGAGAAAATGTGTAAGCCAAAAGCTGATGGGGGGATGGGTTTTAAAGATCTAAAGGCCTTTAATCTAGCCTTGCTTGCAAAACAAGGGTGGCGGCTCATCCAAAACTCGGGTTCTCTTGCACACAGAGTTTTGAAAGCGAGGTATTTCTCGGTAAGCAATTTCATGGAGGCACAGTTAGGCAAGAAGCCGTCGTACACATGGAGGAGTTTGTTGGCAGCGAGAGAAGTCCTGGATAGGGGGTTGCGATGGAGCATAGGAAATGGGCAAAGTGTGAGAATTTGGGCTGACAGATGGTTGCCAACCCCACACTCTTTCAAGGTGATAAGTCCTAGGCCACAAGTGATTGAAGGTGAAATGGTGGAATCTCTCCTAAACCGGGTTGAGGGTGGTTGGGAAAAAAACTTGGTGCGAAGTACTCTTTGGGTTGAAGGTGGAGTCTTCGAGACATGCTCTTTGGGATTGTGAGGTGGCCGAGGCTGTTTGGAGGGAGTAAAAAATGTCCTTGCCTAATTTCCGAAGCCCGTTACATGATTTCATGGATGTTGTGTGAAAGATTTGGGAAGATAAAAGGGAGATCAGCTGGGAGAGTTTTGCTACTACGGCTTGGTGCATCTGGAAGAACAGGAACTCCATAAAGTTCAATGGTCGGGGCAAGGCAGTGAAGGCAATTGTCAAGGAAGCCGAACTTCTGGTGGAGGAATTCAGCTCAGTGAACACAACAATAAAACAACTTGTGCCGCCGAGAACTCAAGGATGGAGTCCTCCTAGTGAGGGGTGGTACAAAGTTAATGTGGATGGGGCGGTGTTTAGGGAGTCCAGCAGTTGTGGGATTGGGGTTGTAATAAAAAATGACCAAGGCCAGATCATGGGTGCTATGAGTAAAAAGCTGAACCTACCTTTAGGGGCTGTGGAAGTGGAAGCTAAAGCGTTCGAGGAAGGCTTGCTGCTAGTAGGAGATCTCGGGCTCAAGCAAGTGATTTTGGAAGGAGATGCTCAGATTGCCACCAATGCTCTGTTGGCTAAATGTTTGCCTCCAACTTCAATCCAAATGATTATAACTGGTGTTAGGTGATGGAGGCAGACGGTCCAAGACTGGAAGATCAGCTATGTCCGTAGAACAGGAAACTGTGCAGCTCACCTTATGGCTCGGAATGCCAAACTCATGTCTGATTGTGTAGTGTGGGTAGAAGATACCCCACCAATTATTCAATGCCAAGTGCATAGAGATGTACTTCTATTGAACCAGTGTTCAAATTAATGAAATATATTTGAGATTGACTATAAAAAAAAAAAAAAAAAAAAAAGCTATATAAATTGAGGCATAGAGGAATTTGAGGGTGTATAGTTGTTTGGATTTTGGTCCATTCCTAAAAGATACAAACTAAAAGCCAGTTGCAGTTGAGGTTATGGGCTGTTTTTGCATCGGAAGGCGTAAGAAGAAAGAAAATAATAAAAATCCAACAGGTGGTAGTACTGCTAAAGCTGCCCCCAGAAGAGGAGGTATTTCTTTATCCACAACAGGCAAGCATGGTGGCATGGTTGTTATGACCGACTATGGTGCTGTTCTAGCAACTTCAGCCGTCAATAATAGTGGCGGTGGTGGAGGATGTTATGGAGGTGGTGGTGGTTGTGGAGGTTGTGGAGGTGGTGGAGGCTAGGTGGTGGTTACTGACAGGGATCATTTTATCTATGATTTGTAATTTGTTGGGTATGGCAACAGTTTTTTTTTTTTTTTTTTTTTTTTTTTTTTTTAAGGAGTATGGCAATAGTTAAAACAGAAGGTTTTTTTTTTAGGATAGTTTTTTTTTGGAAGTTTTGCATTGGATATATCATATATACATACGGAAGCTATATATGTAAAGTTTATCTTTTAATCAAATAAATAATATTGTCCCATCAAAATAAATAAATAATATTGAATTTTATTTGATCTGTATGTATGAGTATGACCATTTACCTTTTTCCGCCTTTTGGCTAAGATCAAGAGTATTACCATTTATTTGAGAGAGATAGTGAGAAATGGATGAATCTTTCTTTATTATATTAATTTTATAATAATTACTCTTGGATCACCCTATCTAGTATACCATCTTGAATCGAACATCAAAAGATTCAAAACTACTGCAAGAGAGCAAGAACATACCAACAACAGGCCTATTGGCCCCAAACAATCAAGAAAAAAGAATGAAAAAGGAATCGAAGAAGGTTTTTTTTTTTTTTTTTTTTTTGGCGGAAAATAAGATTTTATTTTACTTTTTAAATATACACAAACAAAGAGTTGATGAAAGAAAAAACTCTTGATTTCATTAAGCTCTATGATAAAATTTTTAAGAATCGACATGACAAATGATGATGGAATGATGTAAAATTAAATTTTTACAAAGGTTATTTATGGATTTAAAATGAAAATCCCTTTAAAATTAAATTAGATTCTTTAGTCTTCACGGCTGTTTTGTGCGTATGCTTTTAATGGTTCTTAATTGGGGGAGGGGGTGAGTTCACAACTTCCCCATAAACTATAAAATTGAGCATCGTCTTTCCTTAATTACTGAAAATGAACAAATAACCTTGACTCCATTAATATATAACCGAATCTTTTTTATTTATAGAATATTTTACAATGAAATAATTATTAAAATACCCTTGATATTATAAATGATTCAACAATTAAGGGGAAAATTTATAAATAACCTTTTTTTTAGAGAGTTTCAACCTATGGCGTCCGCTCCTGATGATAGTTCTTTATCATCAGACTAAGATACCAATCAGTTTTTGGTGTAGGCGGGGATTGAACCACAGATCTCTTATACAACCATCAGAGACTTTACTAGTTGAGTTAATTGAAACCCACTTTTATAAATAACCTAATAGTTAATGGAGAGAATTTCAAAGAATGTGCCAAATATAATATGTATAATGACTTCAATGATTTTTTTTTTTTTTTTTTTTTTTGGTGCTACGTCTTATCACGCTATAAATCTCACTAGACAAACACATATATACCCACATAAACCTTGAGTTGGGATGAATGAAATTTTTTTAATAAAAGAAAAAAAAAAAGTCTATACGTGCACATGATGAGGCAAGTAAACCATTTTTTTATAGAGTAATTAGAAATATATTGTTGATCCTTCATTTTAAAAGAAGAAGAAAAAAAACATACTGGTATTTTTTACTAAATTACAAATTATACGCTTAAAATTTGCAGTAATTTGGATTTTGTCCCTAACTTTCCAATAATTGCCAAATTGGCACCCCCAATGACACTTGTGTTTGTATTTGTTTTGATTTTACACCCTTTAACTTTGTATTTGTTTTGATTTTGTACTCTCTATGTTTGAGGCTATTTGAACTTATAATGGGTAATTAGGCATGATGCATTGACGGAAGGTAGTAAATCCAAACAATAACTTAAGTTAGGGGAGTAAATCAAAATTTTGAAATTTTAGGAGGCAAAGTTAAAAGTACCCCAAACTTTAGGAATGTAATTTGAAATTTATTCATTATTTTTAATGTAAAAATAGACACAAAAGAAGCCTACATTTTAAAATTTTGAAAATTATTAATTTCACTTATTTGGCCTAAAATTGTATAGATGTGATAATTTGGGTGTGAGGATATTTTGGAATATTTAAAAAGTTGACACAAAAGAGTGCTATCTTAATAGTAGTATATAGTAGTATAGATATATAAGAATAAAATGTAGAAAAAGAAAGTGGATAAACTACATATATGCAGGACAAGAATGTAATTAACATTGTCCTCAATTGGGCCTTCTTGAAATTTTTTGTTTTGCAACATTTCCCCTTATCTCTTTTAGAGAAAGTAAACATATCTTTACTTGTGAAGGTTGAGGATATTGACTAATTCAATTGTTAAGTAAAACTACTATAGTGTTTTTGATAAATAAAATTATATTTTTTTTATATTTTAAAAATTATTTTATTCTACTCTAATTATATAGTTTTATACTATAGATAGAGTTTCTTTTATTGTAATATTGATGGTTTATTCAATAATTTTGAAGTTAATTGCGACTTTCTAATACTTCCAATGGAAACATTCAAGATTTGAATCTTTTTTTTTTTTTCCACTAAAGATGAATATAAAAAGTATTGATGGTTTAACTTTATTTTAATAACTAATTTTCTAAAGGTGTAAATACTATTTTGATCCTTACATTTTCAGCTGATTTTTATTTTGGTCCCTACCTTTTTTTTTTCCCAAAAATAAAAATTATTCTCATTTTAATCCCTACCGTCATCTCACTAATAGAAATAGTTTATGTGGCAGACGAACTGCACCATTGGCAAGAAGTTGATGTGGTCATTAAAAAATTTAATTAACATTTAAAAAGTGCCATGTAAGTTTCCACATAAAATTTTGAATTTAAAAAATTAATTTATTACTTTTAACTAAGAAAATAAAATGTCAAAACCAAAAAATAAAAGAAGAATTAAAAAGCATGTAAAAATCAAGAAAATTATCTTGGCTGAAAATCTCTCTCTCTCTCTCTCCCTCTAAATTCATGGCCAAAAACCCAACTCTCTTTCTCTCTCTGTGTATGAGAACCCAAGACCCTAGGTCTGTTGGATGAACATTTTTTTTCTCCATGTACAAGTTGTATATCTTAAGAACATGGGTTGGTCATGTATATTAAAGCCACGTAGCTTTGGCTGGGGTTTGGTGTTAGTTCTCCGTCATCGCCATTTGGATGGTCATGCAATACTTAATTTATATCCTTCCTTTATTAAATGATAATTTCCACCATCTTACAATAACAAAATATTATTTCTTTTATTGGTTAAAACCTCCCTTTCAAAACCCAAAAAAAAAAAAAAAAAAAAATCATATTTGACCAAATTTTTTAATTAAGATTCAAATTCTATAAAAAGGAAACCAAGTTGGCCAAGTAATGAAACTAAATGTTTAACAAAAGGGAAAAATTATTTTTATCTTGCAAAAGCAATATTTTAAAAAAATAAAAGCCAATAAACCTTAATTTTTAATGTAATAATTTATTTTACTTCATAAAATCTTGTGTATTAAGAGATAAATTTTGGGATGATTACATTCTAACATAAAACTATGTAAATTTTGCTTGGTGTCTATTTAACTATTGAAAATCTTTTATTCATATTTTGAATTTTTACTTTAAGCCAGAAAAGTGGTTTATTTATGCAAAAATTCATTTACAACTAAACAATTCATATATAATGAAATGCTATTATTTGTGGGTTTTCAAAATATCACTTAATATACATGAATTGCTATAAATATATATATATATATTTATGTTTCAAGCACATACATAACTTATATAAATTTTTTTCTCCTAAAATCAAATTATGACTCAGCCACGATTATTAATAATAATTTTTTATTGTAATAAGTTGTAAAATGATGCTGAATGAATATATTTTAATGTTTCCAACGGAAAAAGTCTATCTTTAAACCTCTTTCTTTCATGGTTATAATTAATAAATTAAAAAAGTTTAGAAAAAAAATAGTCGTCAGAGGTACAAGTGCTGAATGGCGGGAAGTCAGACTACCAAGTAATAGCCAAGTCAAAGATACATAAAAACTTTCTAAAAAAGGAACATTTTACAATAAAAGAGTTGAGTCAATTGACAAAAACTCTCATTTTTACTGGCAACGTGGCAGCAAAAAGGAAAAGCTCTAGAGTCTATAATGTCTGTGTGCCCTCTCGAAATGAACTCTGAAAACTTCAATGCAAATAGCTAACTAACTTCTCAAGCAAAATGAATAACCTGGTCTCAGTTGTACTTATAGTCAAATATTTCCACAAAGAAAGTTTGAAGCTTTCAATAAATTAGACCCTCGTCTAAAAAGGCAGACAATTCTTAAAACCTCAAGTATAAAAGGCAAGCTATGGAGAACTTGTTTGCTTATCGTGGATACAAGGAAGATGGAGAAAGCCTTTATAATACTTCCCGTTGTTTTCTTTTCCCTGATCTTCGTAATTGTGGTTCTGAATATCATTTATGGAAGACGACGTGTAGGATTTTCTGGTAATATTCATGGAGGAGGTGGAGAAGGCATAGGAGGCTATGAAGGTGGTGGTGGGTTTGATATTGAAACTGGTGGGGTAGGAGGAGATTTAGTTGGTGGAGGAGGAGGAGGAGATTTCGGTGGTGGAGGAGGAGGAGATTTTGGTGGTGGCGGAGGAGGTGGTGGTTTTAGTGGTTGTGATGGTGGTGGTGGAGGTGGAGGTGGAGGTGGAGGTTTTAGTGGCGGAGGTGGTGGCTGTTGACTTTAAGATATTTCTGACCATATGAGGGTCTTTCCCTCTCTATGATTTAAGCTTTGAGCTCATTGTAAAGTAATACTTAGTCTGGGCTTTTGTGAGATTACGGCATCCCCTCCTCCCAGATCTCTCTCTCATTTTTATGTAAAAAGTTCTTTCATTTTTTAATTGTATTTTTTCTGAGAGATTCTTTCATTGTATTCTTTTTATAAAGTAAATAAATACAAGAGAAGAGATACATTGTATTTAGTATTTATAATTATTAGATCAAATTGATATTTACTTGTTAGCTAAAGTGCAAAGTACACTCTTAAAGTTTGAAATGTTTGGGGTTTGATTGGTAAGAGAATTTTTGTTTTTGTTTTCAAAATAGTATAAAAACAAATTTTAAAAAATTGAACTTGAAACTAATTTTCAGACAATAATTTTTATATTTTACGTGTTTTGCTCCCACTTTTAAGAACAATTTTTAAAATACTAAAAACAAAAAATAATTATTTGGAAGACCATTTCTATTTTTGAGATTTAAAAAAAAATATTTACAAAAATTAACGTGTAGAATCTGTAGATTACTTTTTTTTTATTTTTTTTATAGATAATGATAAGGGAATAGAGCTCATCATTTTTTTTTTCAATGATAAGTTTCAAATTTGAAGTGTGAGAATTCTTTTTGTGATAAAGATAAGCCCCTTAATTTAAGAGTTAAAAGAGTTTGGACAAATATGTGGGGTTCACTGTTTTTAATTTATTTACAACTATGTCATTAAAAACATTTTCTGTATCTTGAAAACACCTACTTAGCCGTTTTCAAAATCCTAATTTAAATCAGGAATATAGGATACAAGTTTTTGAAAACTGTATTTAGAAAATATTAGCTAAACAATAAATTCAAGTGTAGGACCCACTATTTTATAGATTGTAAAACAAAAAACTATATTTAAATACTCTTACCAAGCAGACCTTTAAATTTTACACCTTAAACTTTTATAATTTGGATTTTATCCCTTAAAATTATAAGATATTTTGATTTGCAACCATTCTGTCAAATTTTTGATGATGTTTCCATTAAGTGACACATAAGTGTATGATGCGCACTTATTGATCCAATCAAATCACTAAATATGGATTTTACTATTCCAAGGCATATCTATATAAATAGCCTAAAAACTTTAAACATGTAAAATAAAAAATTGCTTAAACTAAAACAAAACAAAAATAATTCAATTTTTTTGGGTCATCATTTTCTAGTTATCCAAAAAAACCTTCTATTTTTACATTAGTTTATATGAACTGTATTTTAACTCTTTTCTTAAACTATTCATAAATAAATAAATAAATCTTTAATTTTTGTATTACTAAGGATGGCAATTTCATCCTACTTATAAGCCATTTAAATTTCATTTTTTGTTTAAAACATTAATTGTCCATTTATTTTAAGCTGACATTAGTCATTAGTTTATATTTTTCAAATTTAAATAAAATTTTATTTATTACTTAATATCTAATTGCTATTTGTCTATTATTTAAAGTTGACCTACACATAAGGCCCGTTTCAAACAGAAACTCACTTAGTCTTTTTTTAGCCTTTTAATTGTTTCTACCTAAAGTCAGTTGTCAACCGTTATGGTAAATATAAAGTCAGATTAGTTATTAACAACTTTGAATGTTTAGGGGGTGTTTAGTAGGGGTGTTTAAAAAACAGTTTTCAGTATTTAAACAGTAAAACACATATTTCTACAATACTTTTTAATCCACACGTATTTCCATAACATTTATATAACGATACTAAAAATCTCTAACCAAACGGACTCTTAATATTGTTTCAACTTGCAAGAATATATGGAGTTTCACGAAGGAGGCTTTTGCCTAACAAACACACGGGGTAACACCTAGCATGGTTTTACCCAGCCAGGGAGACCAGAACCCCCGAACAAAAACAAACTAGAAAAAATAAAGGCCAGTGGCACCTGGGGAAAACAAAAAAGATAGCAAAAGTGAGTTTGACTTTTTTTAAAATAAATTTTATATTGTTTTATTATTAATATATGTACATAAAACCGAAACCTTTGAAACTCCCACGATTTTCCACATTAACACAATAATAAAAAATAAAAAATAAACATAGCTGCAAAAAAAAAAAAACCTTTTTTAAAACCAAAAAAAAAAAAAAAAAAAATCTAAAACTCGATAAACGCAAAACCAACTCTCTGCCTTCTCCTCCTCCAAAACGCAGATCCACGCTATGCTGTTCCTCTCTCTTCTCTATTTCTCTACCTTCTCCTTCCCCAAAACCCAACACTAAAAATCAATCTCACCAAGAAGCCATCCCCACACTGTCAGGTCCGAAATAGAAAGAAGGCATCACCCATCTTTCCATGCTACTACTCGCAAAGACTGATCTCCATCTTTGAGCACTGACAACAGCCATCGAAATTGGCACATTATACTCCAGTTGAATTTATTTAGCCCATTGTATATTTCAATTATGTCGGTCAGCAAAGGTAACCAAAATTGATCAGGAATTCATAACCTTATATTATATTTCGATTAGGAATCCATAACCCTAACCAAATTTGATTAGGAATCCATAGCCCTATATTATATTATAAATAGTATTTTTTTTAGGGATTATTTGTTACAATATAACTCACAGTTGAAATTTTGTATTTTTCATTCTTTTCTTCTGAATTTTTTTTCTCGCTTTATAATTCTGAATTTTTATTGCTCTCTTTATGATTCTGATTTTCTATTCAGTTTTTTTTTTTTTTTTGGATTTAATTTTGTGAATTTTTATTTGGGTTCATGTGGCTTCCGCTTAAAAACTTGATTTTAGTGTATAGTTTGTGGATATAAATTTGAAATTCATAAGGAATTTTAAATTCTAATTCTTTGAGATTGTGTATTTGAAATTTTTTTTATGATTCATATGTTAGATATTGGGATTGGAATGGGTTTGAATTTTTTATGATTCATATGTTAGATATTCGGAATTGTATTGATGGTGAGATAGGTTTATATAGTAGAAAACAACATTTAGATAGTTTTGGTAATAGTTGATAGTATTGTACAAATGTTTTTTTTTTATTGGCTGCACTAGAGGCCTCTGTTGGGTTGCTATTGCTGTGGACTAGAAGAGTAGTACAGAAATTTGATGGGGCTGTGGGAAATTATTTAGTTTATGTAAATTCAAATGTGTGGATGATCAATACAAGTCGGTGTTTTAAGTGCCTATGGTCCCAATTCTGAGCATGACAGATATGTGGGTTTGGTGGAGTCTTAGAAGAGATTTTGGTATGATTCGTTTGAGAAATAGGCTTGATTTTTTTTAATGATTTATTTCATGGTGTGTTTGTGCATTAAGATTAGAGTTTTTTACCCTTAATAACTTCAAAGGAATCAAAGCTTTTAGAAAGTTTTATTATTTTACTTAAAAAGAGGACTCCCTCTTAAATTTGATGGAAGCCAGGAGATCAAGTTCATAAAAAAGTCCACTATAGAAATATATGTCGGACTAGTTAATTAACAAAACTATATATTCAAACAGTGTAAGTAAGAACTATTGCAATTAGTCAAAAAATAAAAACTTTCTTACTTAGAAAAATCTTATCAAGGGCCAATCAAAATCAAATAAACCCATATGCAAGTCATAATTTCAGATACAACCCTCTATAAGATTCCACTTAAAACAACCCACATCTAGTTCATTATCAAAGCTGTTAGGTTCTAAGACTTTAGGAACTAATGTATTAGAACTTCAATTTGTAATGTGTTGGCAAACCATGATCAAAACATAGAGTCTAGGTTTAGGCTTGCTTAAAGTGTGTTTATTTGTAAAATTGGAATTGAGTGATTGCAAAATTTATTGGACTAAATCTGCAAGGCTCGATCGATCGAAAATTAGACTTGATCGATCGAATCTTGTGCAGATTTATTTTTCTACAAAATTTTCAATTCAGCCTAAGCCCATATGACGTGTAGAGTTTTCTGTTTTACTCCAAGTATAAAAGGAAAAACCCTAGCTACGTTTTAGAAGCCATTGATGTGTTGTGTGTTGAATCTTTTATGAGATCTAGAGGTGTTTACCTTCATACACACTTAGGGTTATTAAGATCAAGATTCATGTCAAGAACTTGGTGATCGCTTCAATTGCTGCATAAAAAACTTAAAGAAGATCTGAAACTTTTGAGTGGAGTCTCAAAGTCACAAGTTGGAGAACTTGTGGTTGTAGTGGATCAAAGAAAGAAGTAGTCCGTGGACTCGAAGCTGTCACGTGGTTGTGGTAGTAAGTTTTCTACTCGAGGTAACAATAGGATGTTAGTGGTCTAAGTCTTATTGTAAAAACTTCAATTCTTTCATAGTGGATCTGTTTTACCTTAAGCATAGTTAGGTTAAATCATTTTCAAGTTTTTTACTGGTTTGGTTTTCCTAGGTTACCATATTGTGTGTTCTTTATATTTCTGCATTATTTACATGATAGGATTTTATTGTGTTAACCTAGAACTGAATAATTTATCTAAGAAATCACTTGGCTAAATAACTAGGTTAAACAACTTGTGTTAAGGGGTCTAAAAATGTACAAGTGGTATCAGAGCAGGTTAGCTCTTGTGTTTTAGATCTTTTGATCTAAGAGTTGATCCTTGACCCCTGTTGTCATGGAACACGGTTACTCTCTTGTGATCCCACCTCACTTTGATGAGAGAGTTTGGAATTTCATTGAATATAGATAGGAGAAACTGACTACTCCTGTAAGTGAGTGGTCAACTTCTCAGAAAGAAGCAGTTGCTTTTAATAGCAAAACCATGAATGCTATTTTTAATGCTATTTCTATGGAGGAATTCAAGAGAATCTCTAATGTTGAGATTGCTCATACTACATGGAATATTCTCCAAACTGTGCATGAAGGCACAAAGGCAGTTAAGATTAATAAACTGCAGCAGTTAACTACTAGACTTGAAAGTATTAGAATGTCTGATGATGAATGTTTTGATGAAATATATGCTAAACTGAATGATATTGTTAACTCTGCTTATAATTTGGGTGAAATTTATGATCAACCTAAAATACTTAGATCATTGACTGAGGATTTTAGACTCAAAATGACTGCCATTACTGAAAGCAAGAATGTGGACTCCATCTCTGTTGATGAGCTTGTAGAATCTCTCCAGTCCTATGAGCTAAACCTACCTAAGACAAACAAATCCAAATCAATGGCTTTTAAGTTAATTGATGATGTTGATGGGAATGGATTTGATGATGAACTCTCTTCTACAGAGATTGCTTATCTTGCCAAGAACTTTAGAAACTTTCTTAAAAACAACAACAGAAGGGCAAGAGGTAAAAAAAAATGCTGAACCTAGGAATTTAAAGAAGAATAAACCCACTAAAGTGAACAATACTGATAAATCTAAAGAAAAAGTAGGTCAAACCTCTAATAATTCACTTGGTCAACAATGTTTTGGTTGTCAAGGGTACGGTTATGTTAAATCAGAATGTTCTACATTCTTGAGATCAAAGGGTAAATCTATGGCTATAACCCTTAGTGATGATGAAGTTTCTGATCATGAGTCTGGTAGTGATGAGGATGGAAACTTCATTGCTTTCACAGCTACTGCTGTAGTTGATGAAAGTGTTGTGGTTGAATGTTGACTTAGGGAACTCTCTGAGAGTGCTAATTTACAAGAAGCTTTTAATAAGCTTTGCAAGGTTGCTGCAAAGGATGCAATGAATGTTGACTTAGGTTTAAAGAAAATTGCTTCCCTTGAGCTTGATAAGAAAAATTTATTGTTGAAATTGTTTGATGCTAATGAATTGATCAATAAGGTGAAGACTGAAAACATGTTGTTGCTTGATAAGATTAAGAACTTGGAACTATAATTATCTGTTGCTAGAGAACAAACAAATAAGTCTACTAGTTCTAAACTTGATCACATGTTAAGTGTTCAGAAGTCTCCTTTAGACAAAACTGGTCTAGGTTTTGTAGATAGCATCTCTATGTCTGAAACTCATTCCACAAACTTTGTTTCTACTTCTGAACCCCCCAAGAGTAAGATTGTCAAACTAGTAGAAGTTACACCACCTTCTAGGAAGATTAGTGTTGATCTTAAAGAGTCTAAGCCTAAGAATCCTACCCTCCCTAAGAATCCTACCCTCCCTAAGAATAAGTTGCATGATAGACCGTTGTGGGTTTGTCATTTCTGTGGAAAGACTGGGCATATTCGTCCAAACTGCTTCAAGTTGCAAGCTGCAAAGCGAGCAAATAAGCAAAAAGTACCTGTGCCTCAAGCACAAGATCCTATAGTACTTATTGGTGAGTTGGTAAAGGCGTTAAGCCTTCATACCAATTTTGGAGTTGCTCATCATTCTAATATGAATAATAACTCCAATGCAAGAGTTGCATCTAAAAAGTTTTGGATGCAAAAGACTCAATCTAATTGAGTATTTCTGACATGGTCTCTGTGCTTCATCTCAATACTATTTGTGACCATTCTTCTTTTACTGTTTTGTTTTCTTTTTGCTTTTAGGATTTGCATTGCATAACATTCATGCATTTCATGACAGGTTTTTTTTTTTAATAAAAAAAACAAAAGAAAAAAGGAAGGAAAAATATGTTTTTGTATCATATATCTTGGATTTGTAATCAAGGTTGGTCATTTTATCTTTACATAACATGCCTTGTGTACCTTGTTTAGCTTGGATGAGCTTATTTTTACTGCACTTTGCTAGTTTTAGCTATGTAGTGCATGTTGTGTGGGAGTTGTTTATAGTTTTTTATCACATGATCTTGATTTTGAAGTCACATACTTTGATTGTTGGGACTAGAACTTAATGAGAAAGGCAAAAATAACCATCTCACCATTGTTTACTAGCCAATCATGAACACCTTAGTGCATATCATAAGATTTTATGCTCGAAAAAGTGTAGCACATGCACAAAAAGAACATAAGGTGTAGCCTCGGATTAATGCTAAAATTGGTGTGTACATTATTGGGCTATAATAAATTCACAATGAAATAAAATTGGTGTGTATATTATCTGGCTAATCTAATAATTTCATAATGAAATAAAATTTGGGTGTACATTATGAGGCAAAAAAAAAAAAAAAAATTTACATGATTGCAATCTTGTTTTCTAGGAGATGTGAGAGTTATATGATGTAACTCTTTAGGTGATAGTCTCTTTCAAACTTATGTGATGAATTTTGTAGAAATTGTGATTGATTACTATCTACATATCACCTCACATGTATCTCTTCCTATTGCTAGTTGCACACACTACACAAGTTATTTTTTGCTAAACTTAGTACATGATATGAGGTGTGAATTTGTTTTGGCCATCCAAGATTATATGTTCCCTGATTTTGATGCAAAATATGTTTAATGTTTGAGTTTTGGGGACAAATTGGTTGAAAAACTTGTTTTTGGAAGATCTAAGTTGAATTCAAGTGTTTTTGAAAAACTTTTAATCTCATATTCATGCATTTCATTCATGAAATACTGTGCTTTGAGGAGTTTCTGCATAAAATTGCTCTGTTTTTCAAAAATTTAAGTTTTCCAGATTTCTGATCGATCGAAGCTGTTTCTCGACCGATCGAAATTGCGATAAAAAATTTGGTTTGAATCTGCCTGGCTCGATCGGTGCTCGATTAATGCTCAATTGATCGAATCTGTTTTTCGATCGATTGAAGCTTAATTTTGATCGATCAAAATTCGGTCAGTGAGTGTTTTAAAAAGAACTTTTCTCACGTGTTCTTCATTTTATTCAAAATTTTCAAACACTCCTCTCACACTTTTCTTCGACCGTTCCAATCTAAAGCCATTTTTGTCGTTTTCTTCCACAAATCTCTCAAGGGTTTTTGTCTTCAAGCTTATGTAAGTCTCTTTTACGGTCTTTTTCATAAAATTACATTTTTCATACATTTTCTTGGAAAATTTCGAACAAAGCATTTTTTGGATTTAAGATTATTTCAGTTGTTTTTAATCAAAATAAATCAATGGGTTTTTGTTCTTAGATGATATTAACATGATTCCCATGCATTAATTTGATTAATTTTGTGATTTGAGGAAAATTAAATTTTCTAGGGCTTGGAACTTTGTGAAATTGGGGATTTTGTTCAATCGGGCTAAATTTGATGAAATTGACTTGTGTTATTGATTGATTATGTCATTATATGATGTTTTCTAACTAGTGTAATGATTAATTGATCAATTTGGTTTAGTTTTTGGAATTGGGTTTTTCAAAATTTGAGGTTTTTGAACTAAAAATCTATGTTCAAGTCAATTGATTCTTTATAAAGTAAAATTGAACAAATTTCAATGCATTAGAGCATGCATCATATGTGCATTTATTACATGCATCATATGATTGTTATTTATTGAGATTTTTGTGCTCTAACCCTCTCTAATGCAGTCTACCCTTGGTTTTCTTTCTTTGTTTCTGTCTTTCTTTTCCAACCCTTAGCATCATGGTTAGGAAGACTAGAGCCAAGAAAACCACCACCTCCTCTACCCCTGCTTTCGAGAGTGATAGGTTTAGAATCGAGAAAAACCAAGAAACCTATGAGAAGCTAAACATCTATAGGTCGGTTTAGGCTGAGCGTAAGGTCATACTAGATGAGTTAGATCTAGAGATACGTAGGAACTTTGAGCGTAGGGGTTGGTTACCACTCTTAGAGGTCGAGCATCCTCCTCCGACTGTTTTGATTAGAAAGTTCTATTCAAACCTCTCTGTCCACTCCGATGATTCCAACACTCAATATGTGAGGAGTTGGATAAGGGGTGAAGAGTATGTCATTACTCCTGCTGTAATGGCCTCTGCTCTTGGTGTACCTTTGGTACAGCAGCCCGTGTACCCTTACACTGAGATACCTCCCCTTGATGACATCATGTCTTTCATTACTGGTACTACCATTAGATGGGGTACTGATCCTCGTGTCACTTCACATGAACTTACTGAGCTTAATTATCTGTTTTTTCGGATTTCCTATCATTCCATTTAACCCATCTCTCATCTACACACTATTCCCATTAAGAGATATGCGTTTTTGTATGCTCTCTTCACCAATGCTCCTATGAGTTTTCCTACTCTTTTCATTTGTTCTCTTGTTGAGGTTCATAGGAGTAGTGCAAAATCTCATGGTCTTTTCTTTCCGGTTTTTATTCATAGGATTCTTTTAGATTTAGGTTTAGAGGATTTTCCTACATCTGAGCCCGTACATATCATAGCTCCTATAGGTGCCACCTTCCTTAGGCAAAGAGCGGCTCAGTTGAAAGCTAGTTCTAAACGCCCTAAAGTCGAGTCTTCTACAGGTGATGCATCTAGGCCTCCTACTTCTGGTGACCCTATTATTGAGGAGTATGTTGACCCGACAACTGCTGTGGATCCTCCACCTTCTTCATTGAGCGATGCTTCTATATGGAGTATGCTGGATACCGTGATGACCGTTCAAGCGGCACATGGACAGCTTCTGTTGGATGTGCTTAGTGAGCTTCAGGCTTTATGAGCAGATTTGGCAGGTGCTAGAGGTTCTACTCCGCAGCCTCCACCTTTTGATGATGAGTCATGATTACCCTTTGGCAATTCGTCACAAAAAGGGGGAGTACATATGCGCATGGAGATAGGGGGAGTTTTGGTTTTTATAGATTGTATCTAGGAGCTTCTTGATGTATTTCATTTTTTTTTTGGCCCTTGATGCATTCTTTTTGGTTATGATGTATATCTTTTATGGGTTGTATATGTTAGGGGGAGACATTATGTTTTTGTTTTGTTTCTTTTATTGTTTCTTGTTTCACATATGGTACATTGGTTATTGATTTATATTATGAGGTTATTCATGGTATATGTCTTTTATTTTATGTTTTATGAAATCAATAATTTATTTTGTTTTACTTGTATTTTCCACACATGCGTTTATGTGTTTGTTGAGTGTTTCAGGAATTTACAAGTTAATTCAGTCGTGGCTGCTGTCTATACTGGCAATTGATAGATAGTAGTTAGGTTGAATTGTATTTAGGGCTGTTTAATTTGAATGGGCTATTTGTAACTTTGAGCATTTCATTTTTGTGATGTGTTTTGTCACGGATTGCCAAAGGGGGAGTTTGTTAGGTTCTAAGACTTTAGGAACTAATGTATTAGAACTTCAATTTATAATGTGTTGGCAAACCATGATCAAAACATAGAGTCTAGGTTTAGGCTTGCTCAAAGTGTGTTTATTTGTAAAATTGGAATCAATGGAGAGAGTTTTAAAAATAAATTAAAAACTTTACTGGTGATGCTTTTGTAGTAAAACTGGTTTGAACACGATGTGCAACCATACCAGCAGTTTTAAGTTTGCAACAATAACACTAAAACAAAATAGAAATACCCATTTAAGAAAAATAAAATGGTTCCTTTAATAGGCCTAATGAAAAGGTATAATTTTCGATTTTTTTAAATGTAATCGTGGCACAAATTTATGTAACTGCATGGCGTAATGAGGAGTGATCAATGTAATAGAAAAAATTCCAAAACATGTATCTATTGGTACTTCCAAATTTGATGTCTAAGCCCGTATTTGACATATCAAATTGCTTGGACATTCAATTGCATATAAATATTATGCAATGGATTTTAAATTCTCCAATGTACTACCAAGGGCCATATCTTCAGTGTCATGACATGCAATCATGTATCAATCACCCCTTCAACCCTGTTAGTCATTTATTTATTTTTATCAATAAGTAACCTTCTTAATGCTTTCCCTGGTAACAATGAAAAATAACCCACTATTTGCCTATTAGATTCAATAATCAATATATTAGCTTGGATCACAATGAAGTATCACAAAATATGCTTCAAAAATAGATATGGAAGAAGTAAAAACATAGCTCTACCTTTTCACTTTGCTATGCACTTTGCTATTGCTGGAATTTGTAGATAGCTTCTAAACTCTATGGACTTGGTCCTTCAATGTGCATGGCAAAAAGCAAAAAAAAAAAGTCACTAGTAGGCTGATAGCTATGGATCTTAGCTTCCATGGTTATACCAAAATTAAAAATACAAACCTTAGCATAACTAAAAAATTAGAATCAAACAAAACCCCTCAAAATGTAGATGCAACTCATAAAATCAGATAAAGAAGTAATAAAAACAATGAAAGTCTTGAGATGAAACAATTAAACTAAACATAAAACCAAGCTTCAGATAACAATTACCTTAATATCAGTCATCTTAATCACAAGCATTCCACCATAAAAAATATCTTGTAAAGGGAAAAAATTTATAGAACAGAGAGTCTAAATTTGAAGACAGATAGAGATAGACCTAGTGAGGCCAAGAAGCTAAAATTTAAAATTTAGCTTCTTGAAAGTATGTTTTTGGTGTTGCAATTTCAATGGAATAATTAATTTTATGTTCCAATTTTGTTTTAGGCCCTTTTGTTCTGTTATAGTTTTCAGCGATTTAATTTTGATTTCTTTTTTTTCTTTTTTCTTTTTTGTAATGAATATTTGTTGTGCAGAGAGAATTGGAGAGAGAGATCTACGGGAGGCCCTTCACTATTGTCAGACCGGTCCCCTCTAATACTGATGAAGAGATTACTATATTAATTGCTGATCTAACACAACCGGATGAAGCATGGAGTTGAATATTATGTGTTGGAAATAAAGGAGAGATAATACCTGACTTTTTCTTGGAAATTACACAATTTGATTTTACCAAAAGAGGTGGCGGAGATGAGGCGTGGACCAAGTCACTGTCTTAAGACAAATCATGCCCTCTACGGTAAATCCTATGTAGTTAGACAAATAATTTCTGCACGTTATCCCTAGGATACAACAGCCCAACCACCTTTGCTGATTATTCTTGCGAGCCTACACTACTCATAGGATATAAGCTCTCTATAGTACTTTCTTTTCCCAAAAAATTTAGTAAAAAATAAAATATTTTTTGTGAATAGTAAGAAGCAATAGATGGTAAGTGTTTAGAACAAGTAAAAATTGTTTTTGAAAGTCTGTAGCTTTGTAATTCAAAAGAATAATGTGTTTTTAAAACTTTTATTTCTTTCCATATATATAGAACCGGACATGTAACTTGTCCTTAGCCAAAGAATTAAAAAGGTTTGATATCAATTAAATGGTCATAAAGTTATTGAAATTAATATATAATCAATATCTTTCTTTCTATATATATATATAAATATATATATATATATAATATAAAGAGCACATCAAGAATTGTCTTTGCCAACTCTATACGTTGGGAATAAAAGGAAGGTGTCATAATGCTATGAAATTTATGGCCCATAAGGTGGCTGAAATTTTGAATGCCAATCCGTTTAAGACAATTACATAAATATTGCCATTTGTTTTGACTTTCCATTTTTTTTTTTGAGAAACAAACACACACACACACAAGGGAGAGGGAAAGGGGTTCTAACACAAAGGCACACCACAACTCCACTCAAAAGCCATGGTAACTTTTAAGGGAGGGTAGAGCAAGTTATATTATACACAACACACTCTCTTAAGCAATGTGGGACAATTACCCATTCTTTTTTTTTTTTTGAAAAACAAACACACACACACACACATAAGGGAGAGGGAAAGGGGTTCTGGTTCTAACACAAAGGCACACCACAACTCCACTCAAAAGCCATGGTAACTTTTAAGGGAGGGTGAGGCAAGTTATACTACACACAACACACTCTCTTAAGCAATGTGGGACATAAAACGTTAGATGCAGGGGTATTTTTGAACACGAAAATGAGATTTTGAAACAGGGAAAACTCCTTAAATAGTAGTATAAATATATTAATCGCAGACTCATGCTATGTGTTGGAATATATAATCAGGCAAGTTATACTACACACAACACACTCTCTTAAGCAATGTGGGACAATTACCCATTCTTTTTTTTTTTTGAGAAACAAACGCACTTTATACATTTAAGTGCTGAAAAATCTTCCATATATGACGTTATTATGTCATATTCAAATAAGAATGTTTGAATACAAAACGTTTAGAATGGAAAGTATATATTTGTAATAAAACCAAATATGCTGGCAATTATGGTATTAATATCACGTTAATGTTCAAAAAATTTCCTAATTAAAACCATTGACAATAGCTATTCAAATTTTGAATTATATTTGAATTTCAAAATTTAGCAATCAACGTGTGAGAGACCTCGAAAAAGTTGCCACTCAAAAAAAGAGAGATTTTTGGAGTACTTTTTTAAGGCACCTCTCTTTTTGGGTAAGTGATATGGAGTCGCCACTTATTTTTTTACAAAAAATAAGAAAAACTAAATACATGACTGAATTGTTCTCTTCATTGATTGAATAAAAAATTACACATCTTGAAAAATTGAAAATTACATAGCTTTGGGGTCCTAGTTACAATCTACCAAAAATACATGGCTTTTTGTCCTAGTTACATTCTACCCAAAAAAAAAGTAAAGACAAGGCTAGATCTACTTAACCAATGACCTAAATCCGGAGGTTAGGTTACGAAATGGGAAGGTGTTAGGCACCCATTCCGCCTAGACAAAGTCTGGTCTTCTAGACTCTTGTGACCAATGTACCATTTTATGCATGTCATGAATGATATGTTGAACATGCGAATTTAAAACTAAGTCACACAAATTTATTTATGAATGAAATCTCTTCTTCTGAAAAGAATCAGATCTGTTTTGGTTGGTAAAAAAAATTGATTTTGATTTGTCAAAATACTAGATCTGTTTTGTAGTATGTAAAAAAAAGTGGTTTTTGGAGATAAAAATTCAGATCTGTGTTTATTACATAAAATAAAGTCTTTTGATTTGAAAAAGGTATCAGATCTGTTTTTAAGAACTAAAAAAATATGGTTTTTTTATAACAGAAAAATCAAATCTGTTTTATGATAAATAAAAAAAGGGTTTTTGACAATAGTAAAATAAAATCTGTTTATTTTTTTATATGTTTTAAAAAAATTAAAAAGATTTTTTTTTTTTTAAGAAGAGAGTTTCACTCATAATTTAAATTTATGCAACATGAATTAAATAAAACAAACACAAACACAATCATGTTTTATCTTTTTCCTTATTTCAAAAATCTGCATGCATTAAAAAAATCAGATCCGTATCTAAGGAAGATACAAATCGGTTTTTTTTTTTTTTTTTTTATACAAAATGTTCAAATTTGCATCTAATGAAGACACAAACCAGTTTTGATTAAGGAAAATTTAGATCTACATCTAAGGAAGACGAAGATCTGTTTTATTTTGAAGAAAAACTCAGATCTACATCTAAGGAAGATGCAAATCTGTTTTATTTTGAAGAAAAATTAAGATCCACATCTAAGGAAGATGCATATCTTTTTTGAAGAAAAATTCAGATCCACATCTAAGGAAGATGCAGATCTATTTTATTTTGAAGACAAAGAGTTAATTACATGCAGATCTTTAAAACTAAGAAACAGATTATAGCAACAAAAAAGGAATCAAGAACATATTTTCATAAACTCAATTAATAAAGGTAGAATATGAATATTTGAAACAATTAAACATGCATCATCATGATAAGAGAAGCATAAAAACAAAAGGGTTAGAAAGCAACCTCTTGCATGAGCACTCTTCTACTTGAGAGGATGTTTTAGGGTTCAAAAAAATTTATGCAATTATCTTTGAAACCTAAAAACCCTAGCTTCAACAGAAAATCAGAGAGGGGATCAGAGAATATGAGCAATTTGAGAGCCTAAAACGTATGCCTCTCAAAGCGTAAAAAAAGGTGCTGAATTATGAGGTTCAGTCTCTATTTATAGAGCTCTAAAGACTCTAAAAAATAGGCACGGACGATTAGGATGTGAATCTAGACGCATCCTTTTGTGAAAAGATCGAAAAGGGTGTGCCTTATCGTCACCCGAAGGCCGTTGGGCCAAAGCCCAAAAGGGGGAAATTCGGCCCTTTTAGAGTGTCGTTCGGCACTCCAAAAGTGCCGAACTGATTCTTGGACACCGAACGCTCTTTCGCGTTCGGGTGCCGTTTGGACTCCTCTTTTAGGGTTTTTTTACCGGTCCTTGCACCTAGACGTGTTTTCATCCTCCGTCCATTATTTTTTATCTCTTTTCTGGATAATTCAGGCTTTTTAAGAACAATTATCTTGTAGATAAATACCTTAAAATAAATCTTGATAAAGTTCAGATTATCCACAATTTTATTGTTATCCAATCATCCCTTTTATTCCTATGCATGCAATCCTATTTTAAACACTAATTATCAACCAATCACAGAATTATTTAATTAATTTTAATTGTTTAACCAATCAGAATTAATTTAAATTAATCATGTGTGGTCGACCTTACCTAGACACAATGCATGTTGACCGTGCAAACTTGATCATGCGATATCTTTCGACCCAATGATTCGATTTGGAAATCGGACACACCGTTGTGACCGTTAGAATCTCAAGATCATTTTTATGATATGCAATGAATGAGTTGATGCATGTAATGCAAGAACAAATTGATGCATGTAATGCAATCATGATTTTTGGGGTACATGGATGGTCATTCAAGTCATTCTCCTTAATTAAATCATGGGTGCAAAATCGAGTGTCTACACAACATATCTGACATTAAGGGGTAATTGATTTCCTTAATTCACATAAATGAGTATTAAAATAAATATGATATTTTTTTATATAAAAATATCCAACATTATGTATATGAGATTGTTCTGGTATTGGAAAGATTCTTTTTCTTCTCTTTTAGTGTTATACTCTTGCACAGATTGTTTGTTCTTCTCTTTTTCGTTATTACTATTTTTTTTTTATCTCAATGCAACCAAATGACCAATCTTTGGAACTCTGGCATATTTTTTTATATATGTTTTATTTAATTATTAGGTGTCTATGTGTTGGCAGGAACTGGAGCATGACTATGAGAAGAAGAATGAAAAGCCACTTCAATTTGCATATTTTATAATTTTAATGAGAAACAAAACAGTCACAATGAATCTAAAAGGAGATATGCAAAACTTGAAGTCTTTGACTTTCAATTCCTTTATTCATTTGTATATTATATGACTAAACATGTACCGAACATTGACTTTGTTATCATGCGACTGTTCATAATTGTTAGCTCATTCTAAGAAATCACAATGTGTATCACTATTGAACTCTTTTCTTTGTAAAAATAAATATATTAAAAATAAAAAAAAAGCTATTCGGTATCAGATGTTGACTGGTAAAAATAAGCTAAGTGGATGTGTTTTGTTTGATTAAATGATGGAGATTGCTGGCAAATTGTTTCTTATGATTTAGTGTTTATTTGTGGCTTACACATTACAATTAGGTGTTGAATTTTGAAAATTTGTTTGGTTTTAATAGTTGAAGGATGGGAGAGAGGAAGGTGCTAAACAAATACTACTCACCTGTCTTCAATCCAGAGGCTTTTGAGGGGTCAAGCACACAGATGCTCCCCATAAGTAGATGTTATTGGTGACAATTATTTAGGTGTTCGAAGGTTCTGATTCTACTTCAAATGTATAGATGCTTTGCTGAGCTTACCATCAAGACTAATCCACAAAATTTCAACTATATTGTTGAGTCTGGTGCTACCAAAAATTTTGAACCTGTGTGAAGAGGATGAGGTAAAATAAAAGTCTTGCAATCTTTTGTACATATAACATGGTTTTTAACTAAATATTTCGATTATTCTTTGTTGATGCTCATTTTGGCAGAAAAGCCCAATAGTAGGAAGAAGCCCAACAATATGGGAAGAAAAGAGTTAGTAAATTGGGAGAAAAACCATTAAGCCAGAATGGCAGGAATAATGGATCATAGGCCTAGAAAATAATAAATGGGCCTCAAAGGAAGCAAGCAGGCCTAGAGGAGCCCAGAGAAGGAAGTAGTAAACCCATGGGCATTATATGAGATAGAAAGCAAGCAAGAATGGGCCAAAGAGGCCCGAAGCAATGAATTAAGTGAGTAAAGGGTTGATGGAAAACCCATGAACCCCAAAAGTGAAGGATATGGTAATTGGGCTGGGAAAGCCCAAAAAACTTAGCAAAAGCCCATGGGAATGCAGAATTAGAATGGGTCGAGGATGCCCGAGGAAAGGAAATGGGCTGAGGATACCCAAGAAGGAAGAAATGGGCCAAGAAAGCCTGTAAGCAATGGAATGGGTTAAGAAAGCCCGAAGAAGCATGAATGCAAGCCCAATGATAATACTGGGCCACTATAATTAAGTAAAAGGGAAAGCATAGAGCAGGCTCGAAAAAGGCCCAGCAAGCATAAACCAAGCAATACCACGGCAGGAATAACAAAATGGCATGGCAGAAATGCTAGCAAGTCTACATAGATGACATGGTGGTGAAAAGTAAGGCAGAATTCGAGCATGTGAGTGACCTCGGAAGTATTTTTGAGGTGTTAAGAAGGCATAAACTACGCCTTAATGCTTCTAAGTGTTCTTTTGGTATCAATTCGAGCAAATTTCTGGGTTACATGGTCACCCATCGTGGAATTGAAGTCAACCCTAATCAAATTAAGGCCATCAATAATTTACAACCTCCTCGGAATCCTAAGGAAGTCCAGAAGCTGACAGGAATGATAGCAACCTTGAACCGATTTATTTCTCGGTCCGCAGATAGATGTAGGCCCTTCTTCCAACTATTACACAAATGGAAAGGATTTGAGTGGAATGAAGAATGTGCCGTGGCTTTTCAGTAGTTGAAGGATTACCTTTCTCGACCACCCATTATGTCCAGACCCGAGCAGGAAGAAGTTCCTTTTGCCTATATTGTTGTGGCTTCCCATGCGGTTAGTCTAGTATTGGTAAGGGTAGATAATGGAGTACAGCGTTCAGTCTATTATGTGAGCAAGTCACTACATGAAGCTAAGTTTCGTTATTTTCCTTTAGAGAAGGCTATTTTGGCTGTGGTACATGCTACACGAAAACTCCCTCATTATTTTCAAGCTCACACAATTGTGGTTTTAACCCAACTTCCCCTGCAATCACTGCTTCGAAAAGGCTGATTATACAGGGAGAATTGCCAAGTGGGGAACGATTTTGGGAGCCTTTAACATTAAGTATATGCCTCGGACCTCTATCAAAGGACAAGTTCTTGCAGATTTGGTGGAAAAATTTACTGAGTTTCCAGTAGAAAAGGAGGACGAGGAGCAAAACTTAAAAGGAAAACAAGTTGGGACAATTTCTCTACAAGGGCCTTTGTCTTGGAAATTGTATGTTATGGTGCAGCTAATCAGAGAGGGTCTGGAGTGGGCTTAGTTGTAGTGTCCCCAGACAAAATCATTATCGAGAAATCTTTAAGGTTAGGTTTTTCAGCCATGAACAATGAAGCAGAATATGAAGCTTAATTAGTAGGGATGGGCATGGTTCAGAAAATAGGAGGAAAGTCAGTAGAAGTGTTCTCGGACTCAAGGTTGGTGGTAGGCCAGGTAAAGGGAGAGTTGGAAGCTAGGGATTTGAGAATGCAAGGGTATTTGAATCAAGCTCGGCGCTTGCAGTCAGGTTTTAAGTTTTTCACTTTACAACAAATCCCGAGGAGTAGAAATACACATTCTGATTCTCTGGCTACTTTAGCAACTTCTTTTGGACAAGACTTACCTCGAGTTATACTCATTGAGGATTTGCATAAGCCCACCAAGGAGAGGAAGGAGATGGTCCAAGTTCATTAAATCATGATCGGGCCTAGCTGGATGGATCCTTTGGTCTTGTTTCTCAAAGAAGGTACCCTACCTGATAAGAAGGGAGAGGCAAATAAAGTACGGAGGAATGCTCCTCGTTTCTAGTTGTTTGAGGAGCAGAAGTTGTACAAACGTTCCTTCTCTGGACCATATTTGCTCTGTGTCCATCCTGAGGCAATGGAGCCACTTCTGGAAGAGTTGCATGAAGGAATTTGTGGAAGTCACACAGGGGGTAGGTCGCTATCCCATAGAGCCCTTACTCATGGGTATTGGTGCCTAAGCATGCAGAGAGAAGCACAGGAGTATGTCAAAAAGTGTGATCAGTGCCAAAGGTTTGCTCTGAACATCCATTAACCAGGAAGGGTACTTAATCCCTTGTCTAATCCATAGCCATTTGCTCAGTGGGGCTTGGACATTGTGGGGCCATTTCCCAGAGCTGTGGGAAACCGCAAATGGCTCCTGGTCGGAACTGATTACTTCACGAAATGGGTGGAGGCCGAGCCATTATCCAACATCAGGGATGTAGATGCAAAAAAATTCATCTAGAAGAACATTGTTACCCGGTTTGGGGTCCCCCATACCCTTATCTCGGACAATGGGCTCCAGTTTGACAGTAAAGCATTCAGGAGATATTCCCGCGAAATGGGCATCAGAAACAGATATTCAACTCCAGCTTATCCACAAGGAATTGGGCAAGCTGAAGCAATTAACAAGGTAATAGTAAATGGACTCAAGAAGAGGTTAGATGAAGCAAAGGGTAGATGGGTAGAAGAACTACCACATGTCCTTTGGACGTATTGGACTACTCCTCGTCGATCAACGGGAGAAACACCCTTCTCAATGACCTATGGTTCTGAAGCTGTACTCCCCTTAGAGTCTGGATTTCCCACACTAAGGATGAGCTTATTTACCCCAGATAGTAATGACCAATTGTTGGAGAGAAGCTTAGATCTAGTTGATGAAAGAAGGGAGACAGTCATGGTTCAAATGGCGTATTATCAGCAGAAGCTCAAACAAGGATATGATAATGATACTAGGGTGAAGGCAAGGCATCTAGCCCCAGGAGATCTGGTGTTGAGAAAGGTGGTGGGTACTACCAAGAACCCATCATGGGGAAAGTTAGGACCCAATTGGGAAGGGCCATATCGAATCACTTCAGTAGCTAGAATAGGTGCCTATTTTTTGGAGGATCTAGACAAAAATGTTGTACCACGCCCGTGGAATGTAAATAACCTACGAAGGTATTACTATTAATGAAAAGCAGTTATGCCGTCTTTTATTTCAATTGTTATGTGTTGTACTCCATTATTCGTTTAAGTGTTAAACAGAACCTCGGTCATGTTTGGTTCCTCGGACCACATACCTTGGGTAAATTAATGCTCTCCATTATTCGTTTAAGTGTTAAACAGAACCTCGGTCACCTTGGGCAAATTAATGCTCTCCATTATTCGTTTAAGTGTTAAACAGAACCTCGGTCATATTTAGTTCCTCAGACCACATACCTTGGGTAAATTAATGCTCTCCATTGTTTGTTTAAGTATTAAATAGAACCTCGGTCATGTTTGGTTTCTCAGACCACATACCTCGAGTAAATTGGCACGAAAGTTTTTCTAAGTGTTAAACAGAACCTTGGTTAGATTCAACTCCTTGGGTTATCTGCCTTGGGTAAATTAACATTAAGGTTATTTTTCTATGTTAAACAGAACCTTGGTTAGATTCAACTCCTTGGGTTATCTGCCTTGGGTAAATTAACATTAAATTTATTTTTCTATGTTAAACAGAACCTTGGTTAGATTTAACTCATTGGGTTATCTGCCTTGGGTAAATTAACATTAAGGTTATTTTTCTAGGTTAAACAGAACCTTGGTTGGATTTAACTCCTTGAGTTATCTGCCTTGGGTAAGTTAACTATAAGATCATTATTATGATTAAGTAACATCTCATTTGGATCCAGCTCTATGGAATGCCTATCTCAGGTAAGTTAACATTTAGATTGTTTTGAGTATTAAACAAAGCCTTTAATAAGTTAAACTCCTTCAATCACTTGCCTTAAGCACGTTAATACTTGCATTATGTTTGTGATATTTAATATAACCTTGATTATGTTTTGTTTCTTGGGTGACTTACCTCGGGAAATTAACACATAGCACGAGCACTTCTTTACACGAGAATATGATAAGCAAAGCTTAGAATCATAAAAGGAAAAATATATAATATTAAGTACAAAGACGAAATGATAAAAGATAATAAGAGTTTCCCATTAGTTCAAACTACAAAAGATACATAACGCAAAGAAGGAAAGTACAAAACACCTTCTGTTTCTATATAAAAAAAAAACAAAAAACAAAAAACAAAAAACGACCAAGAAAGAGGAACAAAGGTCTACTACCATGGTCTTTAGGCTTGAGAAGTCTTCTGTGCCTCAGTCTCTATTGTGGTTTGCACTTCAGGAGTTGGAGTGGGGGCAGAAGAGGCCATTGTGGTTGGTAGAGTGATTGTAAAAGGGTCACCAGCTGAAGGAGGTGCCTTGGTTGCCCCTTCAGTGCCTTGGACAGCAGTTGTGCTAGGTTTTGAGACAACCAATTTAGTTTGTTTGGTCTTGGCCGTTGCTCACCTAATTTGGCTTAGGCTGACACAATGGCTTTGGGTTGTTGCTCGCTGGGTTTGGTTTTGGCTAGAGTAGTGGTTTTGGGCTGCTGCTCATTTGGCTTAGCTTTGGCAAGGGCAGTGGTGCTGGGCTTTGGTTGAAGGACCTCTGTGGAGCTCGTTGGAGCTGAAGTAGAAGTGCTGACAGAGGACTGGAGAGCTGGGCGAGTTCTGATTGCTGGGGGGTAGAAAGCTCTATCAGGATTCCTCAATTTTGAGTAGGAGTCCACCCCAGCAGCATTCAAGGCCTCGATCCATGTTTGCAGGTAGAAGCTACAGCATACAACAGGGAGTTGGGACTTCAGGTGAGTCTCAGTTTCCTTTTGCCCTTGGTTGTAAGCCATTTGCTTGCCTTTCTCTATCTCCTTGTCCTTTAGGACGAGCTCCTTCCTCAGCTCTGTGATGGTTGCCCGAGCAATGGCAAGTTGACTCTCAGCCTCCCTCAGCTGCACTAACTGCTCCCTGGCTTGCCTTTCTGAGCTTTCTGGAAGCCTCGGTGCTTTCTTGCCTTATCACACTTGGCCAGTTTAAGGAGGGTCTCTTTCAGCTTCTTGTCAGTTGCTACTTGGGCTTTCTGCGTAGCGAAGCATTTAGACTCCTCCTCCTTCATGTCACAGAAAGCCTGGTTAACCCATTCCTTCGCTACGTGTGCTACTTGGGTAGCTTGGGTGTAAACAATTCACATTAAAGTTAGTAGGTAAACTTGTGCAAAAGAGCCATTAAATGGTAATGCAGAGGAAAAGTCTTACCAAGGCTAAGTCCCTCTTCATGGATAGGAAGAGCTCGTGCTTCATTAAATTTCGAAGCTCGTCCATATCCCTTGGGAGTAGAAGGGCTTGCTCAACAATGTTGGCTATGTAGCCTGCTCTTCCATAGTCAAAATCCCTAATGGAAGCATCCTCTCAGAGAGGTGAGTTGTCCAAGGCAAAAAAGGGGTTCCAGATTGGAACCTTGGACCTACGCTCGGAGGCGGTGTTAGAGCTCTCTACACCCTTTCTTTGTTGGGTGCGAGTCATCTTGACCACCTTGGTGGGCTCTGGGGGAGTTTCCTCTTGAACCTTTCCCTCCTCTACAACTCTTTTGCCCCCTCTTCTGTCCCTTTTTCACTTTTTATCTGCTGGTTCTGTTTGGATGTGGGCTGGAATGATTGAAGTTGGAGGCCTCGGAATAACTGGAACCTCGGGAACTGTGGTCCCAGCGTGGGATTCCAGTAGAGAAAGTAGGTCTGGAAGCTTTTTCTCTATCACCATGCCTTCTGGTACTTCGGTATGTTCTTGGTCTTCACTAACAAGAATTGTAGTTGACTGAGAGCTAAGTGTTTCCTCCTCGGATGTGTGGGTGTGGTAAAAGACTTCAAAATCCTCATCTCAGATAGGATTTTCAGTATCCTCCTCCAAGGTAATGTCCTCTGATTCTGTATCCTCTCCTTCGTCCGAGGACGTGATCTCCTCTATGACAAGTTGAGGCCTCTCGGGAACAAGGAATTCAGCAGGCTTTGGGTCTGTGAAGGTAGGGAGCTTGATTGTTTGCGTTCCTTCGGGGGGAGGCTTACTTATGAAACCTTCAATAGCCACGTCAACCAATGCGAGGCGGGAATCTCGAGCTTTAATCATGTACTTAGACTTTTGGAAGCGGTTGGATATGGGGGTGAAGCCTAAGATAACATGAACTGCTCGGAGCTGACCATCCTTGTGTAGGAAGATCTCGAATCTTAGGACTCAATTCAGTAACTCGAAGTTTACCAGGCTGTGTCTTTTGGCAGTAGCTATCTTTTCTAAAAAAGAAAAATCAAGGGTTAGCATTTGTTAGCAGGTCAGGCAAGCCTCAATCTGAGTAAGTAAAAGATAAATGAGCATACATAAAGGTAAAATTGATAAAATATCATGTAAAAAGGTTATGTGTAATTTCCTAAGCTAACACTAATTTTTATTAAGTGTCCCTAAGCCATCCCACCTAGAGTTCCATCCTTGGTAGGGCAAGGGAGTCTGTCGTGTCACTCTCTTGACACATTGAGAAAGTCCTCGTCCCTTTGTTCGTTTCAAGGAGACAGGAGATTAACCTAACGGCAGGAACCTTGGTTTTTAGGTAGTAACCCCCCTTCCATCAGCATTTCTGACAACTGTACACCCAATTCACGTTGTGGTGGGTAAGTTGTATACCCAATTTTTCATTTAGGGCATCTACACTACCTAGTATTCTAAACATATTAGGGACGCACTGGGTAGGACACAATCTAAAAAGATTTAAAAAATCCCTAGTAACTCTACCCATAGGAATCCTCATGCCTCCTTCAATGAAGGCAATCATAGGAATCATGACTGCACCAGTAGGCCTTCTTTCATGCCATTCACCCTGATTGTAGTGTTGTATGGACACATTATTGGGTATCCCATAGTATTTCTTAAACTCCTCTCGGTTTTGAGGGGTCTTGACTAAACTAAAAAATCTACCCATTTTGGGAAAAAGAAGAATAAACTAATGTGAAAGAGTAAAGGGAGAACTCTGATTAATAGAGATACGCATTTACGAGTTTAAGGATGGAAAACTCCTTGGGCGAGATTATCAGGTGAAAGGGGTGTGCTTAAGTTCTTTTCTGCTTCTAAGGAGGTAAAATGGAGAGAGGAGTTTCACATCTCTCTATATATAGACTAGGAAAAGAAGGAGTGGTAAGCTTCCTGCCCATTCTACTGGTGAATCCTGGGCCGTTTGATCAAGATCTCATCATAGAACGTGGTAGACAGCAGGCTGTCAATCGCATTTATTATAGAGTTGAGGATTCCGAAGTGACAGGAGCATGTCGCAGTTAGTTAAACAGATGTGCTTGCGGAAGGGACCTATTTACGAGCGTACCCTTATCAATGACTTTGTTGGCCAAAACCTCATCTTTCCTGGGCGGGGGTGAAAAATGAGGTTCTGGGGGGCTATTGTGTGGACGAGGATCCCTAATCTCATTTAAGTGGATTGCTAAGATGATTTTCAAGGATGCACCTCGAACCTCGGGGACGAGCACTGGATAACCACGAGACAAGCACTCGTTGACCTAGGGGACGAGCAGTAACCTTAGGAGGCTCATAAAGTTAAAATATCACAGAAGGAAGAAAGTAGACTTAGCATGGGTTATGAGGAGGGTGAAAGGAGAAGGGTGTAGAAGCTATCCCCTTTGCATTAAATGCAAGACAACTACTCCTCTGGCCACATTAATGAGGAACTGACCATGAACAGTGGTGGCATAGCTCAGATTGCAAGGCAGAAGCTTACTAGTATGTTCTGGATGAGATAGAAGTCCTGAGAATGCAATCTCAACCCTCCAAGTGTAGGATTAAGATAATCTATGTGTAAATATAAAAGGAAAATGATGATCCTTGTGAAAGGATCCAGAAAAATAGAGAGAGGGGGTGGGGGGACTTTTTGAAAGAAGAAGAAAAATACTTGTGAAAAAGAGAAAGCAAGACTCATATATAAAAGATCTTCCTTGGGCTTGACCGAGGATCCCCTTTTCTTCATAATTACGTGATCCTAGTCATTTCTTTAGCGTTTCTTCTCATTGTGATTAACTTTAGCTCATTAAGTGGTCAATATCCTAGCCATTCTCTAACAAATTTATTGTAGTGGGCTCATTGGGCCACTTTCTGGTCGTTCTTGGGCCGTAGGTCTGTTTATGCCCTTACACTAAGTATTTTAATACACACGAGGAGAGGGGAGAAGGTCTTAAAGAAACTGACAATGATGTATATCCAAAAGGGCCTAACTCTTGGATACACCCCTTTTGGATATACAACACAGACTTTAAACCCCTTTAACTTACACTCATTTTTCAATGTGGGATTAACCCACTGTTTTTTCTTTTGAGAATGGTGTGCTAGTTTGAGTTTAATGTCATAATTTTCAATTTGAATTTGTCTATTGTTAGTGAAGTTTCACAGGAAGTAATTTTTAAGAAGCTAAAATTTTAGAATTTTGAAAAAGAGTAAACGGATGGTTTAGTGTGCACTAATATTTAGGAAAAATATATCAAATGTGTGTGAGATATATTTAAATAGAGAGAGTGTGCTAATTTTTAAGGAAAAAAAAAATTTGGTAGTTTTTTGTTTTTGAATTTTGTTGAATTACAATTTTAACCCTATTTTTATTTTTTAGGAATAAAGATTATCTAATTAAATTATGGGCATTTTTGACATTTTTTGGACCCTCTTAATATATAGAGATATATAAGTGATAGTTAATCACTCACAATTTGTCAGGTCAAAGTTATGACAAAAAAATTGTGAAATAATTTGTGATTCTAAAACTACTCTCTTCAAGTTTATATGAACCACCATTTTTTTTCACCAATTATAACGAGTCATGTAAAAAGTTATGAAAAAAATTGTGCATTTTTTGTAACACTAGAATTTTTAGCACCATAAATATGAGATAAACTAGATACGGTGGAATCCACTCTTACTTGAAATTCACATGACTACATGTATTGAATACATCATATACCATCATTTCATAATTGTGGCAAAAATTACAACACACGAAATTGTCTTTCTTTCTCAACTACGACATTGTTGTTGTTTTGAAGAGCATGCGAGTTGTAATTGTGTGATTGTTGACTAAATTAGATAAACGAGAGTAATGGACATTCAACTATTTAATATGTCACCCCACAAATATTGAGACCTTTCCGGTCCCCTACCTTTTCTTTTTCTCAAGTGTTTGACAAGTACCAGTGATTTGCTTGCTTTATTTGGGGAAGTGCTCGTCTTTTTTACGTATAAATAAAATGGTAGCCGACAAGTATGCTTGGTATTTGCTTTTAATATCTTCCTCTTGTTTAAGTTTAATGACGTTACACTCTTTTCTGCCACATACTTTGCTACAAATTTCAAGGAAAATTTCAAATGCTTTTCGGGAGAAAGAAAAAGTAACACGTTTTCCTATCAAAAAAAGAAAAAAGAAAAAAAGTAACACGTTTTAGTTTAAAATTCATAATATCAAACAGTGCAACTATATAAAATTGCGTAAAAATGCATAATTACTATGGTAATAATGCAAATTTACATAATACTATTTATTTGATATTTAATTTTTATTATTTCTTTACATATTCAGAGGACGAAGAAATAAAGCAGACAATGATTATTGTGTGTGAAGAAAAATAAAAAATAAAAATAAATCAAGAAATATTGATATTTTAATAAAATAAAATATTAAATAGATAATTTGAAATTGAATGTTTTTGAAAGTTGAATA